>AYEL01074827.1:0-39060 GCA_000484575.1 Olivierus martensii | reverse complement strand
CTCCAAACAAGATTCGAACTCGGCTCCTCGGAACAGTAGGCAGACGCTCTACCGATGCTGCTATCAGTCTCTATCACTTATTCTTGTCAGTTTAGAGCACGTGATGAGCACATCCCGCACGTATACTTCCCTCCCTATTCTCAGTCACAACAGACAAGTCCATTTGAAACTGTCTTGAATCCCGGTACAAGTACCTGACTTTACAATTGATCAACTTTCGGTAAGCTTAGCCCCTATGAGGTAGGTACAAAACTTTATGGAACCGACTGTACATATATATATATATATACATACATATCAAGTATATCCTACTTAATATTTTCCCTGACTAGTATTTAAACCTCATTTGGGTATTATGGGAACAAAGACGATGTTTTCTTTGTAATGTTTTTAATTTTCTGTTAATGATAGTGAAAAAAATTTCCTTTGTCAATTTGAATATTTTTGTAAGAAACCAAACAACATGATTCCTATAATCCATCACCTGTTTTTAGATTATGCAATTATTAGGATAGGTCAATCAAATTAAATTTTTATCAAAATTGATATGTTAAATAAAATTTATTAAAAATTTTTTTGATTTGAAAATTTCCACAAATTTTATTTGTTGTTATTAAAAATGTATATTACAGTAATAATGTATATACATTAATCTGTAACTATTTCATAATTTGAAATAATAAATTTTAAAATTCTAGTTAATAAAGCAGTTTAGCTGTTGATAGATGTGTACATTTAGATAAAGACCATGGTCATATATTATCATGGGAGATAAGCAAGTGGTCAAATTATATGGGAAAAACAAAATGTAAATAAAATCAGTTGATTTAGTATTTTCACTTCTAGAAGCTCTATTATTATCTTGTTTTTGTATTATATTTTATTTTGTTATAATTCAATTTATAAAAATATAATAAAATATCTATAATATACAGATATTTTGAATTTTTTATTTATTAGGGTCAAATAGATAAAAAATTTTCTTTTCTTTATATTTGTATTATATATTATTCATGAGCCTTATAGCAAGTAGCCATTTCAAGTTCTTGTGAATTTTCAGATAATTGTTTATCAATTAACAAAAAATAATTGAAATTATTTTTGGTTAATTGAAATAAATTTTAAAAAATTGAAATAAATTCTAATGTTACTTTTTATGAAGTAATATATTATTTCCATAAAAGGTAATATTACAATTATATAAACAATAGAAATTTTATTTTGCATATAAACTGTTATAAATGTATTTTGGAAATTATGTTATCAATGAAATAAAAAATGCAATAAACACGATACAAAATGAATAAACTTTTAATAGTGTAAAATTACTACATAAATATTACACAAGACAAGCATTTTTGGTCTCAAAGCAGAGAGACCCTAATCAGATGGAATAACAAACCACCTGATTCAATCACTTTGTCTTGAAACATAGTGCTTGTGTTGTATAATATTTATGTAATAATTTTATACTATTAAAAGTTTGTTCATTTTGTATCATTGCTTATTGTGTTTTTATTTTATTATTCATCACAATGCATTTCTTTAGGCATACTTAAAATACAATATTTTCTTTGTATTGTAATTTATTTAAAAAAATAAAAAATAATTTTTATAAATATTGCAATTTAAAATTTTATTTTGCTATATTTAAGAGAAAAACTGAAATGATTCAGCAGAAAATGCATCATAAATCTAAGCTGCATTTTATCCTGTTAGAATTGTAAATAAGATGTAAACTTCTGGTAAAAAAATCTCTAAAATAAAAGTAATTTATCTAACAATTTCAACTGTGTGGTGGCTTTTGCTTAGTATATTAACTTTTTATTTTATATTCAATTTAATAAAGTATTTTTAGAAATATCTTATTAAAAATTTACATAACCTTTTCTTATCATTCTGAAGGATTGTCAAAAAAAGAACAAAAAAAATGCATACACAAAACCACTCATATATATATGAACATATAACTTCAGAAATCAAGTACTGAACAAGAATGTCCAATAAAAATTATTTTAATAATAATAACATTTTCAATTAGTAAAACTAACCATCATCAGCTACAAAAAATATGTACAGAAGAACAGATCACAAAAAAGAACAGTTGTTCTAAACTTATAAATTCAATAAAAGAGAACATGCTCCAATAGCATTAATATACACACTTACTATATTATGCTAAAAATAACAAATAACACGTCCAAATATGTCATGAAACTATTAAAATGATGATAAAATAAAAATATGTAACAAGACTCTTAAAATGGAGAATCAACTTACAAAAAGTTTATAGTAATAAGGACTGACAAAAACTTGTGTTAAGTAATATTAATACATCAATACTTCTAGGCAGTTGAAAGATTGTCACCTAGGTGCTCAATCATATCTTGAAACTAGCTCTTTTTAAAATCTGTAAAGGAAAGATTGATGGGGAGTCTTCATCAATCTTTCCTTTACAGATATTATGGTATTATGTATGATAGATATTAGATATTATGGATTTCCTTCACAGATTTATGGTATTATGTAGTCTCAAAGTCTTTGCTTGATTCCAGTCAATTTCTTTATGATGTTCATAAAAGCTCCTACATAATGCATTTTTCATATTTCCTGTTTTTAAATCACTTTTGTACTTTTGTTTACTTTATTCTTGAAGTTCCTTTAAGTCACTCTGACATATTCTTTGTGCCTCTGAAGGTCCTTATTATATAGGAATATAACTTCTCTTCTGTATATTTATCTTTTTTATTCCTTAAACAACTAAAGATAGTTGGCTGTCTTTTAGGGTCTAGCTTCATGCCTATGGATCTTGCTAGGTTTCTAATAGTTTTCAGTTGTACCAGCAAATGGTACACTGAGAGTTTGTGTTTCCTTGAAATCATCACTAGTAATTTGATGCATACTCTGGTTATTAAACATTATTATCCATAAAATTCAACACTTCTCTATAAATTTGATTCATGTTTATAAAATTTTGAATATTATAAATAACAGAAAACTATTATTTATAAAATAAACATTTTCTGTTAGAATAACTGAAAATGTTTCTATTCTTAAAGTAATTTTTATCGGACATTGCTATTTAGTACTTGATTTCTGAAATTAATATTTGTGAACCTTTATGCAATTTTTGATGATTTATTACATGTGAACATTTTTACATTCTCAGGTTAATGAATAATATCTATAAAGAACAATTTTGACTATTACATTTAACCAAAGTTTTTATGCATTGAAAATACATTAAAACAATGCATTTAGAATGAACTGAAAATTCACTTACCAGTGCTACTTGCCTATTGTAAATGCAATTGGGCAAATGGATTCTGAAGTACTGGTTATACCATGATTTCTGCCTTTTAAGTAGCTGTATATATAGCAGTGATAGCAAACCTATGACCCATGAGTCAGACACTGACCCACGAAGGCTTTTTAAATGACCCGCGCATTGACTTTTATAAACTTATTTTATATATCATAAAAGAGAGAACAATCGAAAATATTAAAAAATTAAACTATAAACATCTAATGTTGAATTTATAAAAAAAAACATTATATATCTTTGCAAGGTTTAAAAACATTTTCCAATGTAATGCCAGTTGTAATAAGTCATCAACTTTATAAATGCAAGAGATCTTAATAAACGAGAATTTGCACAATTATTAGAGGAAATTGAGTGCCAATATTCTGGGATTTTAACATACAATAATGTTCGATGGCTCAATTGCGGTCAAGTTCATAATTGGTTTGTCAATTTATTAGATGAAGAAAACAATAATTATGACGAAATTTCAAATATAGATTGGTTAAATGATTTAATGTTCTTATTTGACATTACTCAGCATTTCAATGAACTGAATAAAAAATTTCAGGGAAATGGACAGTGAATTAATGATGTTTGAAAATATTTAAATATTTATGACGAAATTTGATATCTTCACTAAAGATTTGGAAATGAAAAACATGAAATATTTTCATTTACAAAAACATTTTCAAAACACAAAAATTTTTGAAAATATGCTTGACATTCAAGAAAATGCAATTAAAAAATATTTAATCATTATACAGGAAATAAAACAAGCTTTTCAGGAGAGATTTAATCAATTTAAAAGTTTGGAAAATACGTTTCACTTTGTTTTATATCTATACAAAATAAAATTCGAAACAATGGAGTTAACCAAATTTATATGGCTAGGTATCCATAATTTAGGAATGGAATTAGTTAAATTTCAAAGCACCATAGTGTTGAAAAATAAATTTGAAAACTTGATTTCTGAAGTAGAAGGAAAAATTTTTGAAAGTAATTCAGATAATAATGATCCCACGTTAAAAATTAAAAATATTATATTAAACGTTTGGGATTCTTTACCAAACAATTTTATATCAATGAAGAAACTTACTAATGCTATATTAACAATGTTTGGGACTACATATTTGTGTGAAAAATTGTTTTCCTCAATGAATTTTGTAAAATCTACCAACAAATAAACTTGAAAAAAAATTGATTGCAAAATGCGTTAACCTAATGAATATGGAATATGAACCTAATATAAAAAAGCTATCTGAAAATAAGCAACAATAGATTTCACATTAAATATCAACTTTATTATACATACACGTATCTGTAACTATGTTTATTAATAAAGAATATTTCAAAATATATATGTACTTTTCTTTATTCCTTGTTCATTTCAAATACTCAGTGCAGAGGTGCCATTGGACATGGTGTCACCTGGTGTGGTAATTCATATCATCACCCCATTGATATCAATTTTTTGACATTGATCTTTATTTTTTGTTGTGCTCAATAGACCGTTGGTGGTCACAATGCTGGGGTTGAGAAAGCCCCCCTTCCTACATGTACATCTTTTTTGCTCTTCACTTGCAAAAGTAAAAGTTATAAAACAAAAAGGAAACATAAATCTTTTTAAAGGATTCTAAAAGTGAGAACCAAAAAAAGCGTCAATTGACAAGTTTTTCTGTTAACAAATTTACGGTGTTTCCAAATTATTGGTAACTTTTTTACCACACCCTCCCCCTTTCCAAGTGACACAACTGATTTAGTGACCCACGGGCTAGTACAATGTGTGTTTTTAAGTAAGTACCATTTTGATATGTAAAAAAAACAAGTAAACTTTTTGTAACAATTTTATTTTTACATGAAAGACCACACTTTTATCTACTTTTCCACATAATTGCCACCAATATTAAGGCACTTATCATGTCGAATAAACAAGCTTTTGTATTCCGTTGTCATAGAAGTTTGCTGCCTGATTTGACAGCCACTGCAACACAGCTGTTTTCAGGCTATCGTTGTCATCGTGGTGCTGACCTCTGAGATGCTTCTTCAGTTGCAGAAACACATGGTAGTCACTGGGCGCTAGATCGGGGCTGTATGGAGGATGATCAAATTGTTCCCAGCCAAATGATGCAATGAGATCTTGAGTTCGATTGGCCACATGTGGAAGGGCATTGTCATGCAGCAAAACAATCCCTTTACTCAGCATGCAGCGCCTTTTGTTTTGAATTGCACGGTGCAGTTTTTTTAAGGTTTCACAATATGTTTTGGAATTTATTGTGTCACCACAAGGCAAAAAATCAACAAGCAACACCACCTTCCTGTCCCAAAACACAGTACACATGATTTTCCGGGCTGAAATTGTCTGCTTAAACTTCACTTTCTTGGGCGATGTTGAATGCTGCCATTCCATGGATTGTTGTTTTGTTTCTGGTGTAATGTAGGCCACCCATGTTTCATCGCCTGTAACAATTTGGCTTAAATAATCGTCAACTTCAGCATCATAACGCTCAAGAAAAGTCAAGGCGTTGCCTAAACGTTTGTTTTTGTATGCCTCAGTCAACATTTTTGGTACCCAACGTGAGCACAATTTTCAATAATTTAAGCATTCGGTAACAATTTTGTAGATAACACTTCTTGAAACTTGAGGGAACTCCTCTGATAATGAAGAAATCGTGAAGCGTCTGTTCTCTGTCACTTTTTCGTCGACTTTCTGCACCAAATCATCAGTGATCACTGAGGGTCGCCCACTCCATTCCTCGTCATGAACATTCTTTCAGCTATCTTTGAAAGCTCTTACACGTTTGCGTACCATTCCATCACTCATAATGTTTTGTCTGTACACTTCTGATGGTGAATTTCAACTGCTTTCACACCTTTAACACTAAGAAAACGAATAATAGCGCATATTTCACAGTCGGCGGGATTCTCAATCGGCAGAGGCATTTTAAATACTCAAAAGCAAATAAGTAATCGATCGATTGTTGCCGCAATGGCGTCTTTGGCTTGCCAACAGATGTAGGTATACAGTGCACATGCACAGGACACCGACCGCAGCGCTGCAGTGGCGGAATTTCAAATTGGTACTTACTTAAAAAACACACCTCGTATTTAAAAAGTTAATGAACAAAATTTTACCCACTTCTCAAAAAGGTTCGCCATCAATATTTTTAATCTACCTTAATATTTATGCAATATTTCATGTAATAAATACATAATATTTAATAATTTAAATAAAAAAACTAAATCCTCAAGGGCAATAATACAATCTAACTTAATTCATAGCAAATAATTCCTTAATGCTTATAACTGAAATTTTTAATAATTTGAAATAAATTTTGACTAATGTTAAATATTAATAAATAAATTGATATTTAAATTAAGTGTTACCATCTATGAATTAATAATTGAAATAGAATTTTTAATTAATTTATCTGAAGAAAAAACTTGCCTCAACTCTGGATCCAGCCAGAGATTTTCAAGCTAATATCCTGACATCATAATTGTTAATCATCTGAGACCACCTGGCAGGTTGATTTTTCAGACATTATTATAATGAATTTTAGAATTTGAAAATCATAGACAGTGGATTCAGCCAAGAGAAATATTCCTGATTGGGCTTATCTTCAAACGACAGGCCCACAATAGGGTTATTGATGATAATTAATAACCATCATCAGTAATGCAATTGTGGGCCTGTGGTTTGATGATAAACACAATCAGGAATATTTCTAAATACTGTTATATGATTGATTAATTCTAAAAAGAAGCAGATTGGGTATGTTAAGAGTTTTCTTTGGCAGTAATATTGACATAGTATATCAATAGACTTGGTTCTATGTTATAATCTAATAACATATGAGTTTTATCTGATTTAGATAATATAATATATTATCTAATTAACCATATAATATATTATCTAATACCATATAATATATTATACCCATTATATATTATCTAATGGGTAAATGAGTTATTATGATGATGGATGTAGCAATAGAGAGAAAAGATAAAAATAATTCATATACCCCATTTTTTTTCATTTAGGAATGGAAAAGATCAAAAACAAATTAACAATAATAAAATTTTATTATTAATTAATTAATTTTTTATCCATTCTTTTATTATGAATATTATTTAAAAATTTAAAAATTTTTTCTTTACAGGAGATTTACAAAGTACTTTTATGAATGAACTTCCATATTCGAATTTTTCTCAACTAGAAAATAATGAAATTGCTTGTATAGTTAAACTTTATGATATCATAGATCAATTTAAAGTAACAGATGTTATTGAATGTATTGGGATATTGGATATATATTCTGAATCTAAAAGGTAATCCAGAAAAAGATAAGCGTTTTTAAATTTTAATATATAATTAATCTTATATTTCTTATTAGTGATCAAGACAATAATAAAAAACAAACGAATATGTAAATGAAGTGTTAAACTTCTCCTACCTAATATTCCATACTCTGTATTATTAGAATTGATAGGGCAATGTTACTGTATTATTATTATTGTTGTATAAATTTAATTTGTTACTTAAATAAGCTTTATTTAGGACAATATTAACCAGAAGGCAAAGCAGTGTTTATAAACAAAATACAATAGTCATTGATACTTTCTTAGTAAAGGAATCTTTTTGGCTGAATTTCAGCTTTCTATAAACTGTAACAGTAGGAAAGAAAAGAAAAAAATGGAAAGAAAAAAAGAGGTAACTTAGAAGGAAAATTACAGCTTGCTGTAATTTTCCTTCTAAATTAAATATTAATTTGACATTAATACTTCAGAAAAGTATAAATTCCAAATTAATAGGATACAGACTGCGAATTTAAAACTCTAAATCCATTTAAAAAATGCACCATGGGAATGGTCCCCTGCCAGTGTGAACCTGGATCTCACCCGATGTTGTAAGAATGTGACTGCACCATCCATTTATTGTTCGTTATTTCAAGCACACCGTCATTCCTTTCACCAGTTCACTCCTATATACACAGATGGTTTGAAAATAAATGGTCAGGTTAATTCAGTATGTGTTTGTGTAGATTATGTGACCACATGCTCGTTGCCATCGTCAGCTTCAATTTATACCACTGAACTACATGCTATCTATTTGGTGCTCTACCATATCTTGCAGACAAAGCACACCCAGAGCATAATACACAGTGATTCACTTAGGGCCTTGCAAGCACTAGGAAACATCCGCTTTCAACGACATCCTGAGCTCTCTAAAATATTCCAGCTGCTTTATGACATTTCCATGCACTCCTGTACGGTTTGGTTCTATTGGGTTTGGGCATGTCGGAATACAAGGAAATGAGATTGCAGACATGGCTGCAAAGAATCTAGTACTTCTATCCCCGTCAGTTACTCAAGTTCCTTATTCAGACCTTTTCCCATGTGTACAATCTGCAGTATGCAAATTATGGCAAAACCAGTGGAGCACAAAACTCTCAAATAAACTGTATGGTATTAAACCTGTGCTGGTGGACTGGCCTTCCTCTCGTTGGAGAAATCGGAAAGAGGAGGTAGTGCTGGCCCGTTTCAGAATTGGACATTGTAGGATGACCCATTTGCATCTCCTGAAAGGGGACTTACCACCAGAATGCCTATGGTGCGATGAATCTTTAACTGTCTCTCACCTCTTTACCTGTGGATCTCTCAAGGGACACCATCTGGGCTGCTTCAACCGTCCCGAAGTAACTCTGTTAGAAATACTATCGGATGCATCTGATGTATCTGCAGTTATTTCATATCTAAAGCATATTGGCATTTATCGATGTATATAACTTCAGTGTAAGGCTACTGTACTTTATTGATGTTTGGATTTTCGCCTCTTCTTTTGACTCCTGTCCTACTATCTCCTACCAACACAAAAATACATAACCCAGTGTTTGGCACAGCATGGCCCAGGTGGCCCTTGCACCAGTAATCCTTACTAAACAAACAAACAAATCCATTTAATAAAAGAATCAGATCAGTTTGAAAATAGGTGAATCAATTTAAAATTTATAAAAAGGCATTATTTTTCTCCTCCTCTTCATCTCTACAGACACTATATAGGTCCCATCATTCAACCAACTTTGATGAAATTTGAGATATAAATATTTTTTACATTACTTAAGTTTCCTGAAAATTGAATCAAAATAAATAAAATTATGGAGCTTTCTTCTCTATAAACACCTCTATAAATTGCATTGTTCAACTGCTTTAAACTAAATTTGAAGTCTAAATCTATTCTAATTCATTTGAAATCTTTAAACACCAAACTCAAAATGTAGACAAAACAAATTCCCTATTAAAGTTATACATATAAATTAGGAAATTGAGACTGATTTTCCCATTTATGGGAAAATCAGTCTCAATTTGCATCATCATAAATAAAATTGCTGATTGCAGTCTGACTTATGGTATAATTTCAGGGAATGACTTTATTTTTTATTAAATTTTTTTATAAATTTTTTATTACAATTTTATCATAAAAATATAAAATTTGCTTTTTTTGAAAATTTGAACTGTGTGTTAATTTTAGTGATACTGAAGATGATGATGATGATAATGAAATGATGTCTCAGATTCAATCATTTTCGTCAATACCAAAAATTCATGCTATTAGAATCAATTTATTTCAACATAATAATCCACATAATTTTATGAGTCGCACTAATCGAAATTGCATTATTCGAACTTGCACTAATCGAGGCCTATCTGTACATGTTTAATTAACATGGAGCAGTGTAGAGAAGTAATGCATTTCATATATACCATTATCATAAATCATATATTGATAAAGAAACTTTGACATACAATGAGAAAAAAAGCCTTATTGATAAAAAAAGATTGAAGACTGGCAAAATAAATAAATCAATGCACTAAAAAATATATTTTTGCCATACAAAATATTTCACAAAACAGAACTGTGAAATATTTAGATTATTAAGTTTAGAAGACTGTTTTAGAAGATTGCAAGCAACACAATCTACCCAAACAAAGAATATTAAAAATATTATTGCTGATAAATAACAGTAATTGCAATATTTCTGATTGTAACATTGCAGTTTTTGCATGAAAAGATTATGATGATTTGGAACAACCAGAGATTGACAAAAAAGCATCAGACTTTTGGCTTGTCTACTGCAGTTTCTTCCTGAGACTGAAGTTCAGAATCCATAGTAATTTGTTTCTAAGAATGCAATGTATTAAGACAGAATAATACTCATGGATAGAATAATTCATTATAATATAATAGACCAGATATCCCTGATTGACAAAGAATAGAAACTGCATATTTCATGGACATTACTATCCCTAACAAATAACTTATATTTAACAGACATTGCAAAATTGTTAGTGCATACATTTATGCATAGAAATAAAAAATCAATAGCAATGGATAAAATAGTTACAATGACAATTATTCTTCATTAATTTATGAACACTAAAGTTATACAAAAATACTTGCATATAACAATAGAAAACAATAGTTTTAAACTCATACAATATAGTTATAAAATTTCTCAATATAAACTTCACATAATCAATACTTCTAATGAGTGAATAATAATTTTTCCTTTGCCCAATAATTTTTCAGGGAATTCTCTAGGAAATATTCATATTCTTATTTCTAAGAAATTTTATACCAATAATAATATAGAAACAGTATACAAGCACTCCTCGAGTTATGAATTTAATTTGCATGTAACTTTTATTCATAACTCACATATTGCTGTTATTTTGCTCCCAAAAGTATTGAAGTGACTTTATATACTATATTTTGTAAAATATTTCACAACTAAACCAATTAAAACTTTCTTATTTAAAGATTTAAATGAAAATTTTGAATATAAAGAGTAGGTGTTTTGGTGTAATCATCACCATCTTGAAATACTACAATAATATATTAATTGTTTAATTTTACAATATTGATTGCTAGAGCATTCTGTTATTATATTTAAAATTCTTGAAGAATTTTGAAAATTAAAAATAAAATTAATAATAATAAAATCTGAAAATGAAATTTCACATTCATAAATACAAATGTTCATAACTAGAGAAGTGCATGTTTAAAGATAACATTACAAACAACAGTATATGAATATATAATCATATCTGGAGAATTGGTGTGCTAACAAATATTTGAAAATATTGTCCAGGTATATGCAAGAATACTTATATCATCTCCCCAATTTATATAATAATCAACTTACTTTAATTCAACTTTTATGTAAAATATTTTCCATAACTTTCGGACTTTACAGATATATTCATTCCTGGCCAGGCTAAAATCTAGCCACGGGCCCTCCATGGCACTAGCCAGGCAACACACAGACCGGATCAGTCGTTAAAGCTTAAACTTTATATAATCCAAACTTCAAGGGAACGTTATACCAAATAATCTAAATTTTCTAGCCAAACTAGCCCGTCTAGGAATGGATATATTGGTAAAGTCCAATCTAGTTAATCAAAAATACTTCTAAATTAATATATAACTGTCTGAAGAATCAATCTGCTCGTTGGCCTCGGTGGTCAAGCGGTAAGATGTTGGGACGTTAGCCGAAAAGATCCCCGGTTCAATCCCTGGCCAAGGCGGATTTCTTCAGATAAATTAGTTAAAAATTCTAATTTAATTATTAATTAATAGATGGCGCCACTCATTGATTTAATAAATTATTAATAATTCTAATTACAAGATGGCGCTAATATTAGTTTAAATTCGTTCTAATCATTAAAAGTTACTGTTTAAGTTTCAAGGGCTATAATTTGGCAAGAAAATTTAGATTATTTGGTATAACATTCCCTTGAAGTTTGGATTATAAAAAGTTTGATCTTAAATATTATATTATTGATATGATATTGTTATATCTGGCATTTTCTCTCTTTCAATCAGAAAAATATGATGCCATAATAATGTGCATATGCAATCATTGAGGTTCACTTATTCCAATATTTTTTAATTCAAATTCTAAATCAAAAACTCATTTTTCAAAATTTATGCAAAATTCAAGGTAAAAAATTTTTGTCCCAATTATTTGCATAAGTCAGAGAATTGCTATATTATCTCAACAGTAATAAATAGTTTAAAATATTTTATTAATAAAAAAAAAAAGCAAAATTTGAGTTTTCTCCTAAAATAATTCTAAATATTTCAGGTGAACACCAGGCCTATTTTGGTAGTCAAATCTAAAATGTTCAAAGTTTTATGAAATAATACTATGAACACTTTAGATGTTATTATACTGAATGTAATAATTTGCTGTTTTCTTTAATCATTATGAAAAAGTAAATAATATTAATCAATTGTATTAATGAATGTTCAGTAATTAAGAATACATTTAATAAAACACAAAAATCCTTAATTAAACTTATTGTTAATAAAATAAATTGGATAAATACAATGCATAAAGTTTTTATTTAGTAGTAAGTAGTAGTATGTATTTTTTTAAGTGATTGGATTTAAAAATATTTATTTAAAATATACATTATACATTTATACATTTAAATAATAAAACATATTCAGGTTGAATTATTATTTTATACCTAAATATTTTATTCATTATTTTATATCTAAATTTAAATTCATAAATTAAATTTACGATATCAAATTGGTACCATGCATAATCCCAAAAAAGTAATTTTAGATTTGCAAGTCTATAGTTGCTGATTAAGCTGCAATCAATATTGCTTTTCACTTTATAATTATTCCTTATACTTTTTAATTATTATTCCTATTCATTATATCTATGATAAAACTGAGAATAGAATGGAATCACTATTACACTCTTTAAACATAAAATCAAACTTTTTTAATTTGAGAAAGATTGTCAACTATTATAACAATCATCATTAATTTAAACATTCCTTATGTAAAAAATTCTAATAAAAATAACAATGCTTAAAAAAAAATTGAACAGAAATATTTTTACAATTTAAAACTTTTACATTATTAGCGCACACAATTCAATTGGTTATAATTTAGAAGTTTGAGATTCAAAATTGACAAAAAAGTTAAATTCATACTGCAAATAAAAATAATAAATGTATTTAATTACAATATTGAAGTATTTGAATAATTTTAATACCTTATAGATTTCCAGTTGCCCCACTGAACAGCATTACAAATGGTATGACCATCTGTTAACTGAACTTTAAGTAAATCAGGTGCATTATTATAGCCACTGTTTAATTTTGGTACACTAACATTACGTATTTTCTGAATTTGGAGCACTGCTGGTCCTGTTATCTGAAATAATAATAATAAAATTAAATAAAAATAAAATTATATTAAAATATACCAGCAATGGTAGATATTTGATTAGTCACATTTTACTAAATCTATTTAGTATTGAATTCCATTGATCCTAAGTATTCATTTATAAATTAAACTATTATTCTGCTTGTTATAGATATTTGTTATAGAAAATAGCAGATAAATATTTCACTTTATAGATATGTCCATTTAGCATCCTTCCATATATACAGCTGAGGTTCCAAAGTAAAATAATACTGTTTAGCTAATTGAATATATATAGCAAACATAAGCTGCCACTGACTTATTTAGGCCTGAGCTGATATAAACAAACAGATTACAGTGCCATCTGTAAAATGGTATTTAATATATCAAATTTACATCACATCACCTCCCTTTTATATATTATATATATATATAAATTTATTAAGTTAGTAAAATATATAGTTTAAGAATGAAAAACATGACTATAAAAATATAATAGAAGAGTATTGAAAACATCATTAATATCATGGAAACAATATTCTTTCAAACTATAAAATTAATTTGTTGCATTCCATTACAAAATTGTTTATTTTGAATAATTTAAATGTAAAATAAACAAATAAAGAGTATTGAATAAGCTGAGAACGTTTTGATAAATAATCAAGGATAATTAAATTTTTTTCCTGCTTGAAGATTATTTATGTTAATAACTTGAAAATCTGAAGCAGAGGGACATAGTCTGTAAAGAAATATTTATATTACAAATATATTTTTCTGTATAAAATGCAATTTTCTAAATAAACGCGATAATTTAATACTAATTAGTGCTGATCTGCTAAGTCTAAGCAACATAAGATAGCATTGCATTCTTCTTGTATAGCAAAATGCTGCATGTGTTAGGACCTAAACTCCGTAGGATAACATTGATGTTCCTTCTATATTATGTAATGTTGCATATAATACTACTATTGTCACTGTTTTCAATGCAGATTTCAAATGTTTGTTGAAAACAAAATAAAAACTTAATCCAATTGTTTTGTCTGTTAAATTGAAAATCCGTTAAAGTGAGGTCTGTTAAACTGAGGTTTTATTATATTAGTATTCCTGTACCATACATGCTTTCACAAAAAAATTCCGTTAAAGTGAGGTCTGTTAAACTGAGGTTTTATTATATTAGTATTCCTGTACCATACGTGCTTTCACAAAAAAATATGATATTTTCAAATTTTTGAAAAATTAAAAAATTGTTGAAGAATTTTAAACATTAAGATAACAAAATAATTTCGCATTAAATTTAATTTAAAACTACATAGTTATTTAACATGTTAACACTGTATTTCAAAATGGTGGAAGCTTCATAAAATATCTTTTATAATACAATTTGGCATTTATATTCAAATTTCTTCAATACAAAATGTAGCAATTGATATAATTAATATCATAGAAGTATTGTATGCATTAGTATATTTAATATTTTTGGATTCACTTTAGAAACAGATTTCAACTTATAAAAAAATGAACATAACATGTTTGTAAGTTTTGTTTGTAATTCAAGTTATTCTAATTACAAACAAAATTTTTATAGTAATTCTTGTGTTATGAACATAATTCGAGAAACATTTAAACATTTTTAGATTGCAACAATAGATAAATGATATCATTTTAAATGTTAAATATAACAAATATTGTGTGATATAATACTATCTATTAGTAACAATACTAATAAAATTGGTAAAATGCATATTTACTAGTGATGTTTGAGCAACAAATTTTCAAGTATGAGGCAAACTATGCCAAAAATAATGAAATTCAAGTCTTATCTTTAAAGATATATTTAATTATGATAAGAATTGAATTTATTGGCTTAATTTCTTTATAATGCAATGAAAAGATATTTATGTTTAAATTGGTGATTATATTTTTATAAAAAATTTTATAAATAATTTGCTAATAAATTCATACTCTTTCATGCTTTTCATAATTTTAAATTATCACTTACAGTAAAGTATTATCAGTATTATTTAGCCATACTGATAATACTATAATACTAGCAATTTGTGATATACATTTTTATTCCTGAATTTCTCTTTATATATGTAGGGTGACCATACATCAACTAGCAAGCTATGAGAGGTAGCCTGCAGTGGTCTGTCATATTTTCTGTATTGAAAATTGTTATTTTTGTTTGAAATCACTAGTGGTCTATTTTATAGACTATAGTATAATCTATAAAGTAGACAGTCAGTGATTTCTGAAATGAAAAGTAGCCTCAAGTGTAAAAATGTTTGCCATCACTGATACATATGTACCATTTTGGCTGTTTTTCCTTGGTTTGCATGGCCAACACACTTCAGTACTTTGGCTTGATCTGATTTAATACTGATGTTACAAGTTATCAGTCTTTTAACAAAAGAACTCTTCTAAAACAGCTGAAGTGGTATACATACATAGAGAGAAATTAAGGAATAAAAAATAAGTAATGAACATCACCCAGCCCAAAGTTTGGGAACTATATGGAAATGGTGTGCTAAGCACAGGTAATAATTATTTTTAATAACCAAATGTAACGAATTAGTTGTCTACTTATGAATTCTAATTTGAAGAGTAAACAATGGAAAACTAGAACCCATTCTTCTAGCACTCCAAAACATCAAAAATAATCATTCTACCTCAATATTAATAGATAGTCTTACTGCCCTCCAACATCTACAAAACTTTCAAGAAATTAAGGATAAAACTTCTTTAAGCATTCTTCAAAAATTAAAAATTTTCTGAGAAAGCGGAGATTCACCTTCAGTGGATCCCATCACATGGGGATACCAGCTAATGATACTGTGGATCTTCTGGCTAAAAGTGGCTGTCAAAATGACACTATTGTTGCCCATCACATTACCTTCAAAGAAGTCTTTACTCTGGAAAAAAGATTCAGCTGGACACTTGGAAGATACCTCCTTCACATGCCTAGTATTCAGCTTGCAGCCCAGAGAAATCCCTCCTAATTGACCTTAAAAGAGAAGAACAGACTGCCTTTTCCAGACTTAAAACTGGCCATTTAAAAAATATGAAATTCATCAATGGGGAAAAAACTTTTGAAAACTGCACCACTGGTAGGTCCAACCCTGAACACATTCTTGAATGCCTCAACATTAATAGGGAAGATATCTTAAAAGACCCTCAGAGAGTAATTTCTAAACTTTTAATATCTTGTATTTTGTAAATAGTTCACTAAGTTATGACTCATAAGTTATTTTTATATATTAATAAAGTTGTGATATAGTGGTGTCCAATTCTTTCATAGGTTGAATTGGTTAATTTTTCAAATCACCCTTCTCTGGATTCATCAATTGTATACTATATACTAATTTATTTACAATCTAACATATAAACACAATGTGAAATACAAAAGTAGGAGAGACTGGATGAGACAATGTGCAATGAAATGAGATACATGCAACAAACAAAATAAACTTTCCACAAGAGAGTGATTGCAAGTTCCTACAGAAGTAATGCCCTAAAGGTTGATTTGGAAAGTTCTAGAAGTCCGCTGCTGTGTAGTCTACTTCTGTTGACATCTGTCGACAAACTAAAAATTAGAACCTGCTAAGTCCGGCCCACTCCAACTGCCTTCCATGAGATCTTTGTTTTCCTCTTTTCTATGCTCTACTTGCTCCTATGTCTAACTGACCTTTCTTCCCAAAGTACGGAGTTTTATATGCTTGTTTTTCTCCTCCATTGATCTTGAAATATTAAATTGTAAAGGAGGGAAAACAAAGTGACAGGAAGTAAAACCCATTACCAATAATTTAGTAGAATGCTAATCCCTCTTTAAACTGGTTTAAAATTTTACAATTATCCACTAATGTAGTTCATTTCCTCAAGCCTCCCACCTGTGGAGTCAAGTGTCTATATATCAACAATATTTGTACAGGTAGACCTCGATTAGTGTGACTTATAAAAAGGATAGTTTTTCAGTTAGTGCGAGCAAATATTCGATTAATGCGAGTTGTAAGCATAGACGACCAGTCTTACTAACAAATGTCCGTCCCCTTTTATGATGTCAATTAACAAATTAATATTAATTTTCTGTTAGTAAAACCGGAACTCGTCCAGTTTTACTAACCAAAAATTAACGGTAATTTGTTAATTGATATCATAAAAGGAGATGGAGGTGTTAGTAAGACTGATCTATGTTTACAACTCGCACTAATCGAATCTTTAGACTGCTCCTCGTCCGGTTTTACTAACCGAAAATTAACGGTAATTTTTAATTGACATCATAAAAGGAGCTTTGCTGGTCTGTGCTTAAAACTCGCACTAATCGAATATTTTCTCGCACTAATCGATAATTTGTTAATTGACATCATAAAAGGAGCTTTGTTAGTAAGACAGGTCTGTGCTTAAAACTCGCACTAATCGAATATTTTCTCGCACTAACCAAATAACGGTATCAATGTTATAAGTCGCACTAATCGAATTCGCACTATTCGAAGTCGCACTAATCGAGGCCTACCTGTATTAACACTTTAATAACAGTAATAACACTAAAAACGTTTTCGATATCTTAAATACCATCCTCAGTTACATGAAACAATGCACAGAATATACTTAGGAATGAAAAACTGAAGTATAGCGATGAATATAAATCTGGAGTATATAAAATTCTCGTGCATAACGTAGAGAACAAAAGAAACGAAGTATATGTTGGCACTACAGCTAGGAACTTTAAAGAAAGGTTAGCAGAGCACAAGGATAACATAACCAAAGGGAACCTAACCACTGCCTTAGCACAAAGGGCTTACCAAAAGGATATTGATATTTTATGGCAAGATGCAAAAATTATTAAAAATGTATATAACAGGAAAGACTTGGCAGTAAAAGAAAAAATTGAAATCTTAAAATCTTGTATGAAGGAGAATGTGATTAATGTTAAATAAGCCGATGAGGTAAGCAGCGTCTGGAGGTATGCAGTGAGAAAACATTGTTCCTAGTTGCAAGACTGTTATTGTGTTTAACTTGGATACTATTGTTCATAGTTTTCCAATCATATTAATAGTTACAATTGTAGAGTATTTCTGGTAACTGTATGATTATTACTTCCAGTTATTTTATATATTTTTGTAATTTTAAAATATATTCCATTTGATGTAATTTAAATTTTATATAGTTCGAATTGTGTTCCATGCATTGTTCCATGTAACTGAGGATGGTATTTAAAATATTGAAAACATTATTAGTGTTATTAAAGTGTTAATATATTATTTTTTGACTGCTAAAAGTGCAAAGTCGCGAATTAGTGCGAATGCAATACTATCTACTTATCAGCTAAACCTAACGGCTAGCGACTCTGCAAATTCCAGAGTTCTGCCTGAGCTCAGGTCTTTAACTAAGTTCTAACTTAAACTAATTAGCTACAAACACAATCTAACAATAAATAACAAACTGGCACAAACAAAACCAGAACTTATCACTAGAAGTGACGAATAAGTGTTAGATTGAAACGACAAAAAAACGATGTTAGAACTTACGCTAATAATTAAAGAATTTCTCAAAACAAGTTAGATAATGAAAAATATAAAATTTATTAGACTCAAACACTTACAAAAGTGTTAATAAATGCTTTATTGAAACTCTAATAAAGCAACAAACAAGTGTTAAACAAAACTTGTTTAATCCAATTCAAATATCTCAACAATCAATTATTCACCACGAAAAAGAACCTTAAATACTACTTAACTTCTAATACCTCCACGTCCGATACAAACTTCAAACAATAGTCGATCTCTACAAGAACTCCAAAGTCACTTAACCAATCTTACGTCAATGCAACACCTCAACAACTTGTCGGTTGCGTCGTCTTTTATACTCTCGAGTGACGAACACCGCCGCACTCGCTCATTTACATACTTATACGTAACAAGTTTAAAGTTGTTAGTTTACAGAGTATTTCATTTATGTCATTATCTTTACAATTAATTTATATATCGAACAAAAATACTGATACGGATCATTCTTATTTTCACATATCAGTTCAGTGGTAAATATTATGTAGATACGACATTATTAACCGGGATAGCTCTTCCGGATACGGGTTCCGATCCCGTGTCACGTGATTGCCAACGACGGAGGCGGAGAACGTGGGAAGTAAGTTAACTCTTAAACTAAAATATAATACGTTAGCATATAGGAAAATAACGATAAATAAATAATAGAGTGCATAATAAAATAAAAATAGGACAGGTCCAAGTTAACTTCCTCACAAAAGTGCTCTTATTCTTTAAACCTATAATAAATAATGCATTATTATTTTTTTCATTTTTTAATATATTAATGTTTTTTATGATAACTTTCATTTTATGTAAAGAAGTAAGGAACTTTGGCAGCATCTAAAACCTGCAGTAATATTGTACCATTTTCGGTATGAGCTTGTCTTGCTATTACTTTGAAAGAATTTCTGCAGAAGATACAATTATACCCACTGTTCAGCCATCTGTTTATCTTTATTTATACAATATACATATTTAGTTTGAGAAATCACAATATTTAACTTATTTCATTAAGTTGGTTGATTCCTGACAATTCTGACTAATTAGCAAATACAAGTTGATTATTAAATTGATTGGAACTTACATTCCAATATCTGTTTTCTTTAGGACAGATTTTTGTATTCACTCTAGTTCTCAGTGTTTTTGCAATTGCCAGGAAATAAATTACAACATTTTTTTTAATTTATACTAATATTAATTTATTTTAAGATTTACAATTCAAATTTATTAAACTAAAAGAATCACACATTACAAACTTAAAATTACACTTATAAAATATGTGCTATCAAAAAATTCACTACTGTTCATAAGATGCATTTTGGTCCTTGGGTTTTGGCCCTCATCAGTTATGTGTGTGAATTTCAAATTCAATATTTAATAAAATTCTTCCAAATGACTTAAAACTTTATTGTTGCCATTCCTTGGCTTTACAATACATAACATGTAAGAAAATAATCAAACACAATAACCAAATTTCACTGTTGAATGAAGCACTTTTCTTATTAAATTCCAAAGAATTTTTCACATTTTTTTCTGAAATGCTATAATATTTTTCTTCTGATAATGGTTGTAGTAATGATATAATTTAGAATACAGTAGTTAGGTTAATAAAAAATTTTTTAAATTTAAATTAAGGAATGACAACAATCAAGTTTAATAAAATTCTTCCAAATGACTTAAATTTTGAATTTGAAATTCACACACAATTGAAGAGGGCCAAAACCCAAGGGCCGAAATGCATCTTATGAACAGTAGTGAATATTTTGATAGAATATATAAGTGTAATTTAAGTTTGTAATGTGTGATTCTTTTAGTTTAATAAATTTGAATTGTAAACTGTAAAATAAATTAATATTAGTATAAATTAAAAAAATGTTGCAATTTATTTCCTGACAATTGGAAAAACACTGAGAACTAGAGTGAATATAAAAATCTGTCCTAAAGAAAACAGATACGGAAACTTAGGTTCCAATCAATTTAATCATACTAATCACTTCTAAAATTTATTATATTATTACAAGTCGATTAATTTGTGACCTTATTTTTTGATTACAAAATTTGCACCTCCAGCAGTTACTGTTGTCATTTAGATTTCTACCATTATCAGTTATGACAAAATTTCCATCCTATGTTTTAGTTTTAATTCTCTGTTTTTAATTTGCTTTATGAGTAATGCTTTTGCAGAGATTTGAAAAGATAGAAAATTTTCTTTTATAACTTTTTTTATACTTTAATGAATAAATACTAAAATAAATACAAATTTAAAAATAAATATTTTAATGAACAAATATTACAATAAAAATAACATCATAATTTTCATTAAAACATGGATGTTTAAGTGTGAATTTATTACAAAATCATAGATAAAATAAATTTGTTACTTATAACTATAAAGATATTTTATTTATATTTTGTTATTAGATATTTAATAAATGTTTTTAAATTAAATTGGAAAAAATGAGACAGAAAATGGACTAAGCTGATGATTAGTTGAGCTTAACTAAAATTTTAAATTCTCTGCTAAGAGTAAACAGTACTTATATTTAAATGGTGTATAGCCTTTCCCTGATTTACATAATACTTGGTTTACGTAAATTTGACTTTATGTAAAATATTTTCTATAACTTTTTTATTATTTTTTCAGATAAAAAGCATAAATATCTAATGCATTTGTAGATACTTAAACATAAATATATTTAAATCTGCTGAATCATGGCATTCTCTTTTATTTGTTCATAGAATAGATGCTTCCTTATAGATGAATAGATGCTTTTACATAACAGTTAAATATCTTTTCTCAAATTTTTGAAAAAACATCATGATGTGAAGCATAATGGGTAGAATTTAATTCAAACATAAATATCTAATGTATTTTAGATTACAAGTGCAAACATTTTAGATACATTATCAAAAGTTCATATTAGTTTATTTGTGTTTTTGTATGATATTAAATATGATATTACTGATATAATATTGTTCTATATATCATTGTCTTTCTTTTCAATCAGAAAACAATACAGTATCATAACATTGTGTGTAAATGCAATTACTATAGCCTACTTAGTCCCAGAAATTTTTATCAAAAAATTATTTTTCCAACTTATGCAAGATCCAAGTTATGTAAAAATTTCTGTCCCAATTATTTGTGTAAGTCAGGGAATGATTGTAATAATATTGTAAACAGTTTTTAGTATTAACATTAAAAGAGAACTTCCACTTACAAGTTAGATGAATTATCTTACAGTTCAAGCTAGCACTTCTATGGCTATATAATTTTTAATGGCTCCTCATTCTAAAAATTAATGTTATAAAAATAAATAAATTTTAATATTATTGTAATATTGAAATTTACAAAAATTGCCATTTTAGTTCATAATAACTAAAATATAATTTTTTTAACAGGAATGGAAATTTTTTCAAATGCGAAAAGAATAAAGAAAGATTTAGTTGAATGTTTATCACATATTTTATTTGGTGATAAATTATCTGCAGAATATCTTCTTTTCAATTTAATATCTTCAGTCTATTATCAACAGAATTTAACAACATTGGGGAAATTGTGTGTTAATCTAACTAATATACCAGCATTTACAGGATATGTGAAAAATCTGTTCAATATTTTACAAAAATTGACTACAAAAGTATGTTTATATTTTTAAAATTTTAAAAACTAATAAATAGTTATGATTAAATTAAAATAAATTTAATGAATCTTTATATTAAAATAAACTTATTAAAAGTCATAGATTTTGTCAAATAATATATTTTTTGCATATTATATTATGATAAAAACTTTTTTGTTTTTGTTTTGTATATTAAGTATTAATATATGTTGCTGAAATTCCAAATCTTTTCAAAAATTTCAGCTTGAACTATTACTAAAAAATTTAAAATTAAGCTATTTATGAATTATTAATAAAAATTATTAGTTAATGCATTGCATTTCAAAGACTAATTGTCAGTCAGTGTTACTATGGTGATAATGAATTGCTTAAGATTTAAAATTTCAAAAGAATTCGTTGTTTATAATAATGAAATATCAAGGAAACTCTTGACCAAACAACAGCAAATACAATGCTTATAAAACAAAAATAATTTATAAAAAACATTTTTTAATACTCATATTAATACTAATCAGGGGATTAACCATTTTAAATTAACCAAACAACATAGCCAAACTTCCCCTGGCAGACAAAGTCTAAATTAAATTTTTTTAACGATTTTTTTGAATTAAAGCTATGGTGCCACCATCTATTGAGTTAATAATTAATTAAAAAATTTTAGAATTTAGTACTAAGGTGGCATCATCTAGTAATTAATGATTATACTATAATTTAAAAATTAATTTTCCTGAAATAAAATTTTGCCACCACACCGGACTTGAATTGAGATCTTTGGGATAGTGCCCCAATGCCTTAACCAGTTAGACCATGGCGACTTATGGTTAGACCATTTTTCAATTGCAAACAAAATTAAAATATAAATAACAACATTTAAACATTATATAAAAATAAATTCAAACAAAGTGTACCTGATAAATTCAAACAAAGAGCAGTAATGATTCTATAAAAGGTAAAAATTTAATTTTTAAAAATACAGGCAATCTTCAACTTAAGTAGATCTGGAAGAGTGGGCCCTCCAAAGTGAGTGAGGTGTATTTAACTGCATAGTTACATATAATTAATACTTCAAATAGTGCGAGAAATTCGTGGAACCCATTATTTGCACTAAGCAAGGCCTATCTGTATATTGTTTATGAAAATAAATATTTCTTAAACAGTTAATATTGTGGTTATTCATCATGAGGTTGGCTAATTGCCAGAATCTCACAAAGCAAGAACCAATTACTATAAACGTTCAATTAGACTGCACCAAACACAAACTATAAGAAATATTACTCAAGAGCCCTATAGCAGTCAAAAGATTTTTATTCAGTAATGTTTTCAATGCTCTTGGCATCTTCCTCATCTATAACAGCTGAGGAAGATACCAAGAGTCGTTGAAACATTACTGAATAAAAATCTTTTGACTGCTAAAGGGCTCTTGAGTAATACCAATTACTATATTTTACATATAATTAATACTTCAAATAGTGCGAGAAATTCGTGGAACCCATTATTTGCACTAAGCAAGGCCTATCTGTATATTGTTTCATGTTTTTTGTGTTACAAAAATTTATTTAAATATGGTGTAACTTGTTGTTATGAATGATGTTTGGAGTTACCTAGCAATCAAATGTCTAATCTTACTTTTTGTGTTCAAAAGCAACTATGTTGTTCTGTGTTGATTGAGGCCCATAGCTGTAAAGTGAACATAGCCTTTTTTTTCATTTTCTAATGCATATAAAAGCCAAAAAAAAAACATATTTACATTATTATTCATTAAGTGTGCAATAGCATTAGGCTTAAAATCTGCTGGATATCAAGTTGTAAAGTACTTGTGTACCATCTTGGAGAATCCAGGTTTGATTCTGGGTCTTACACCTCCAGTTTTTCAGGAGAGCTCTAAGCCAGGCCTGTTTATGTATTAATTTATGCTTTATATACTTATAAATATTATTTTGCAGATAATTTTCCTTTTAAGATATAAAATAAAACATGGAATATAATTGAGAAGTATAAAATTTTGATAAAAATCAAATTTAATCTTACAGAATTAAATGATCCTATAGAATTAAATTATATGGTATTGAGGTGACTATTAATGATAGAACATCACTACAAAATTTTATGGAAATAAACTAATTAGTTCAAAAGTTATTAGTGGAGAGACACTGACAACAGATTTCAAAGATTTGAATATAAATACAGGAATCCCTTGATTAGTGCAGTTAATAAATCCTCACAATACACTGCATATATCAGAACCGCACAAATAAATCCTCGCAATACACAGCATATATCAAAACCGCGCTAATCAAAATGGTTAATAAATCCTCGCAATACACCGCATATATCAAAACTGCATTAATTAAACTATCTCGCAATACACCGCAGATATCAAAACCGCACTAATCAAACTAAAAAAGACCAATGGGAATAATTATAATGAATCCTGGAAAATATCAAAATTATAATCATGTAATTTTTTCCTCTCTCTCAAAAAGTATCTATATTGCATTACATGTACTTTAAATCATTGAGTAATGAATATGTATAGGTATTTAAAACTTTATAAATTAATTAAAATTATTTTTCTCAAAAAAAAATTATTTTTTACAAAATTGCATAAATTTTGTAAAAAATAATTACATGTCCGAAAAATTATTTTTTATAAAATTGCATAAATTTTGTAAAAAATAATTGCCCGTCCATAGACATTGAGTACTGGAGAGGAACTGAAGGCAAGGCTAGCCGTAGTATTGTAATGGCTATTATTAGCTAGGTTCCATTCACGCTAAATTTATTAATAAATAAAATTACGAACGAATTTAAAATATAACAATTAGATGATGAAAGTCATAATATTAACAGTTAATTCTGATAATATTATGACTTTCATCATGTAATTGTTATATTTTAAATTCGTTTGTAATTTTATTTATTAATAAATTTATTGCAATGCTCTAATCATATAGACTACAGTACAATCACACAAAAATTGCTATCATTAATTTTAATCAGTTTGAGCAATGAGCTTGCATTTCCTTAGAAAGTTTTTGTATGGATGCTAGTTGTTTTCAATTTAAGGCACAATTCCAAGTTGGCATCAGTAATTTGGCTCTTCAATTTACATTTAATGAAATTTATTAGAAAACGATTGCTCACATAAATACGTAAACTCGAGGATACTGAACACCAAATACAAATTTTTTTCAACTCATGATACAAGTCAGGAACACTTGTGAAGAAGTTAACTCTGACCTATCTTGGTTATTATTTTATTATGCTCTTTTATTATTTTTCGTTATTTTCATTATCATCTAATGTATTATATTTTAGTTTAAGAATTGACTTACTTCCACATTCTCCATCTTGATAGTTAGCAATCACGAATTACAGAATGGACATCTGTCTTCCTGATGAGCTTTCTCGGCTAATGACGTCATCATCTAATCTCAATAAGTTTTACCACTGATTCGATGTGAGAAAATAAGAATGATCTTGTATCAATGTTTTGTTCGGTGCATAATTAATTTGTAAAGAGGATGACTTAAATTGATTACTCTGTAAACTAATAAATTTGATATTGTTACACGTATTTATGTAAATGAAACCAACTCGGGATTGTAAGTCATGAGGTATAAAAACAGAAGCAACCAATGACACAGCGAGGTGTTGTATTGATGTAAGGTAGGCTAAGTGACATTTGAATTCTTGCAAAGATTGACAATTGCTTGAAGTTTGTATTGGTGGTGGAGGTATTAGAAATTAAGTAGTATTTAAGGTTTATTTCTTGTGAATAATTGAATTTTTGGATATTTGAATTGGATTAAATAAGTTTCGTTGTTTATTTGATTGTGGCTTTATTCTTGTTTAAATAAATCTTTATGTAATACTTTTGTAAGTGTTTTGAGTCTAATAAATTTATATTTTTGTTATTTAACTAGTTCTGAGAATTTATTCAATTTATTAGTATAAGTTTCTAACATCATTTGTTATTTTCGATCTAACACTTATTCGTTACTTCTAGTTGTAAGTTCCAGTTTCTTTTTTTGCTGGTTAAATGTTAATTGTTATTAGATTGTTTTGGATTTGATAATATTTAGTTTAGAAAATAGTGAGACCTGAGCTCAGGCCAAACTTGGAATTGCATAGTCATTAGAACCGTTAGGTTTAGTTATAATTTATTATTATTGGTGTTCGTTAGAAATATATTTATACTTGGAATAGTGTAGCTTTGCACACTATTCCAAGTATTGAAAACCATTGAGTCTGCCATTGCCAACATTGCCTTGCCCAGTTGAGAGTACCCGTGCACTTACTTATTAGCCACTTTGTTTGGTTGCTTTTGCCTACCAGGTGCTCAATCATCCTCTCCACTCCTTCTGTATATGTACACCCCCCTCCACACTCGTTTTCTCTCCCTGATATCATGCTTCATGCATCTTAGTGCCACGAAGTTTTGCAAGACCTATAAACAAGTGAAATCACTATTATATGAATAAAATTCTTTAAAAATTTTATAAATGAAACTATGATAGTTTTTATTTTTATTTTCAATTTTACTTCAGAGCCACATGTATGTACGCAAAGAGCCGCATGTGGCTCGTGAGCCCAGTTTGCCAACCCCTGATGATCCACAAAATACTCAAAAAATTCAGGATTATGGGTACATTGACCATATTTTTGGGAGTGAAATTGGGGAGAAATAGATTCTTGATTCAGTTAAAACAGAGGTATTCAACTGAACAGGCTAAACATTTAGCAGAACACAATCACGTGGTAACAATCTAATTACGATAATTAAATTATCATAAGCAAACTTACAAAAACTTTTATTAAAATATAGCTTATAAGGAAAGTTATAATAAATTTTAAAAGACAAAAATGTACCAACTATGCTTTAAAAATTCAAACTGCATTCCACCATGACATATCTTCAAATGCAATACTCACGTGACTGCCATAGTCAAATGAAACTCTTCAGCAACTATAGGACACAAACGTTGAAAACTAATAAGACTCATTTCACGTGGTGGTTGTAATCCAATGAGATCACTCAAATAGCATTATACAGATAATTGGGAAACTATATATATAATTACAACTTATTATTAAAAGAAGAAATTAGAAACTTAGTTGCAAAAGATCCATTTTTTATCTTATTTGATACTATATAATTTATATATATAATATGCAAATATAGGACTAAAAAATCAAATACAGAACATTTGTATGTTAAAAAAATTTTGGGGACAGGCTGCTGAAATACAGAACTGTCCTCAGAAATACAGGACAGATGGTCTCTGTAATTATGGGTAATATGCATTTATTATTAAAAAATAAATAAATTATATACTTGCATATATCCAAATGTTATATAATTTATTGAAAAAGAAAACAAAAAATTAGTTTATTTGCAGCAAGGAATTATTGTAGAATTTGTACAGCAATACCTCGCATAGTCCAGTTAATTGTTCCTCTTTCTTACCAGACTAATTGAAACCAGACTGTTCAAGGTACGTAATCTATAGGAAAAATTATAATTGGTTCCAAGAAATTTTTAGATTTGCTCATATGATTTTTAAGTCGTAAATTCTTACATTAACAATTATTTCTTTACGCTTTAAACATTAAAATCTTTTATAAAGATTTATAATAGACAGTAGAAGGTGGCAAAAAGTGGGTCTGAGCCCATAAAGAGAATAGATAAAGAGGGCTTCCCGGCAGGAGAATGCATTTGTTTTCTCCAAGTAGGCCGCTAGGTGCCATTCCACATACAGAGCGATGCTCTGTGTAAGGGTGTGGTCAGGCTGATAAGTGACAGAGTGAATCTTTTGTAGCTGGCAACAAAAGTCAGTTTCAAACATATGGGTTTTCGTTGAACTGTCCAAACTGACATAAAGCGACTGTGACCAGTCGCTAAGTGCTTGAACGACTCGCTCAGAATTCAAACAAGTTTGATTTTGAGCGACAGGTCTGCTTTTGTGACTTTAAGTAATGAATTCCACAGTGGAAAACTTTTGATTTCAGAAGTTCAAAGCCAAGTCTATTATGGCAAGACACACACAGTTACAATTTGGCGTTGAACTAGACTCACATTTTCTTTTAGCACTCATGATTGTTAATAAAATATTTAAGTCACAAAACAATCAAATGTGGAATTATAATTTAAAAATTATGCAAATGATCGAGTAATTCACGTATGCACTTGAGAGGCAGGCACTATAACAAACGTTAAGATAAATTTGGCAACACTGGAGCAGCTCCCTGCTTGTCTCAGCTCTTCAAATAGTGGCTATTTGAGTCATATACAGGTAGTAAGTAGCGAGCACACTTACATTTCGTATTTATTCAAAAAAATAAAGTAAATTAAAAAGTTTTTATTAATAATTACAATCCGGACTATAGTGAAGTCCAGATTATTTGAAACTGAACTATGAGAGGTATTCCTGTAATTTTAATTTGATTCTAATTTTTATTGCCAATTATTTAAAATATAATAAAGTAATTAATGTGGATGCTTAAAAAATATTTCAGATAGCATATCTAAGATAAAACATCCATAATTAACCATTACTTCTAGGTTGCAGATTATTCCTAGTTAATCCACAATCCAGATAATCCAACTTTGAATAATTGGAAGTCTACTGTACCTCAGTTTAAAAACTTGTATAAAGTGAATAATTTGATTTATAGCATATTGGTGATAATAGTGAAAATGTACATTTTAGTTTTCATTTATTGTTTAATTGCAAAAATTTCTTTGAATGATTATATTTATTTTAGTGATAATCTTACAATGATTTTTAGCTATATAATATATGATGCTAGATATATATAACTATATTTTTATGTAATTTAATAGAATTAAATACAGTGTTACTCTGATTTTACATTTTCCAGGAAAAAATAAAAATAGTGTAAAATGAAGAAAAATGCATATTATGGGAAAAGAAATTTTTACAAAATATCTCAAATGAATATTTTTTCTGTATGTTTTAGTCCAAATAAAAGAAACATACATAAGCAGGGCTGCTGAGAGAAATTTTCGGGCCTCTGACAAGTCTGTGGTCCTGGCTCCATTTAAAAAAGTACATTACTTTGGTTTAATAAAAATCTTTCATGAGATTCAGTAATGCAATTAACCTATATTTTTTTGTATGGCTAACACTGCTTTCCACCAAATTGGTACTAAGCAATATGGTTATTTCAGTGCCCACCATGGGCTACCTATACTCCTGGTGAGATTAGCCATCAGGTGAAGGATGTGATTCAAAGGTAGATCAGATCCATTCTAAAAAACTTTGTAAATATGAGACCCGGAAACTAAACCCGGATACACCAGGCACAGCATGCTCCTACTGCAGCCATCCATCCTAAAATTGATGTTTTGAACTGTTTGATAAATACTTTTGTACTTATCAGTGTTATATATAACATAGTTTATTTGGAACAACTGCTTTGGGTGGTAGACAGTGCATTCTGGCAGTGGCCTGCAAACTATTGGATATGTTATGTGACACATCAAGGCTCAACGGTCGGGCTCTCTTCAATGCCAGGTCCATGACAAAAGTCTCCAATGTCACTCCCTCTCGGCGGCTCTGTACATAAGTCCAAAAGCACAAAATCAACAATAAAGTTATTTGAAATCACGAATCTGAAAATACAAAACAATTGATCTGTCTAGTAGATGAGAATAAAAGAAAACATAAACACAACAAGAGAAGGAGAGAAAAATGTAATGGTAAAAATGCCTTTTCATCAATATTACTGTGCCATCAGATTCACTTTACACATGTGCAAAATCATACAAAACAAAGTAAAAATAGTTACTTTGTTTTGTATGATGTATATATATCATATGATTTTTTTAATGCAAATTGATTGTAAAATATACAATCAATTTGTCAACATATTATAAAATGTGGAAATTTTATATTATTGTAAATTTCAGAAAATTTTGTATGAAAACTAATATAGTCCAACAATGCCATATTATACACTAGGCACAATTAGCATGTGCCTAGGGCCTCCAACAATAGGAAACTCCCAAAGCAGATCAAAACTTATTGAACAATTTTAAAATTTATTTAAAAAAAACTTTTGTGGCTATGGGCTCAAAGGGTCTTGATCTGATCCTGGAGTTCAAATGTTATAAATGTATATTATGGGAAAATATAAAATGCAATAATGTAAAATCAGGTTACACTGTATATACCATTTGTTGTTGTAATTGTTTCATTATAAATACTGCATGTTAAATTATGAGAAATTTTATTAATCCTATTTGCTGATATATTTTAAATACAAATGATTTAATATTTATTTTAAGGTTTATTGTTACAATTATGTGTATCCTATAAAATGCCTGTGAGTACTTTTTTATATTTTTCAAAAAATGATTAATATATTCTTGAAGAATATATATTAAACTCCAAGAGCACAAAATTTAGCCTTCATATTATGTCATATGAAAATTATTTTCATATATAATTGTTTTTATACAGTAGGTCCCCAACTTATGTGGTTTCAAAGATATATGGATGCATAAGTTTATTTTTTTTGAATTTCCATAAAATGTGAATAAAAAATTCATTAAAAAATTTACTTTTTTGTGGAAATATCACTTACAACATTAAATTTTTCTTATCTCTTCATAAAGTATGCTCATAAATTTCATTTTGCATTCTGTTTGATGATAATTCCAATCATGTATATTGAATTTTAGCATTGTTGGACTTAACATAGTTTTCAATTTATACAGGAATTTTTTGGACAAATTAACCATGTAATTTATGGACCTACTGTATTTTTATTGTGTAATTCAGTATATATAACTTTTAGTGCATTTAACTTATTCAAAATTAATGCCATTTGCTGTTTAAGGAACATGATTAAGGAAATGATAACTATGAGACAATGGCATTAATTTATTCAAAATTAATGCCATTGTCTCACAGTTATCATTTCCATCATCCGATACCTACTATTTAAAATATTGAAAATAATTATAAATGATATTGTATGCATAATAGGTTTTTTGTATATTTTTTTGGAAATAAAGCTAAAAACTATTGTGTGTTTAAAACAGAATGAAAAAATAATTTGAAAATATTTTTGTGTCCTCAAAAAAGTAGTACTTATAAGATTCTCATACCTACCTATCTGTGTGTTCTTTGTTAAAAACTTTAGAATTGATAGATTTTTGTGAATTTTGGTGGAAAATTTTTTGCATTAAAAATGGCCTTGATGATTTTTTTAATTATTTAACCTTACTAATTTAAAAATAATATATGTTCAAATTTCTGAGATCTTTTCTTAATATCTTTTGAATCAATTGATAGATTTTTATGAAATTTAGCAGTAAATTTATCATCAATTGAAAATGTTCTTTATATATCAATTAATTCAATAGACTCTAATCATTTAAAAATGATAGTCATTTAAAACTAATGAAATATTCCTCTAATAACTTTGGAATTAGTTGATAATATTTTTTTTATAAATTTCAATAAAAAGCTTAGACCATCAAACATAGCTTTGATGGTAACTTTTTATTCTAAATTGATCTTTAATCATTCTAAAATAGTAGTTATATACTATTTTATTTGCAATTAGTTTCACCAGAATTGTTTATTACATCTGTATAATAAAAGAGTGTTGTTATAATATTTCATAATTTATGTCAAAGATTTTCAATCTTTTTTAATTGTCTGTTTTTGGAGTTTTGGTATTTTTTGATATACAATTTTATATTGTTTTTGTTTTTAATTGCAAAATATAAAATATTTAAATATATTACTTTAATTTTTAAACAAAATACAATAGACCTCAAGATGCAAAATTAATTCATTCCAAAAGAAATTTTGGATCTTAAAATTCTTGCATCTGAAACTTAATTACTGTGCATCTAAAATATTCATATATTTATATTGCGTAAAATCAAATAAAAAATTATTTTACATTTATTTTAGTTATAATTAAAATTTTTTGTATAATTTAAATTTTTTATAATCAGTTTCTTTATTTTTATAGAAATCTATTGAAAAGAAGGAATTAAGTTGTGGTTGGTCATTCATGAGATTACTAGATGATTCTGGAATTGCTGTACCAAATAAGTAAATATACAATTATAGAAAATTGTTATATTTTAGTTAATATATTTAAATAATGCAATATATACCGGGTGTTTTCTAGCACCCGTACCACCCTTTTTCTCGGAAACACGATGAAATAGGAAGTAGGGGAAAATATTTTGATTCTCATTACTCATCCTTACGCGCGTCTCTCACCGCTCTTTAGGCCAACGCCTGTCAACTTCGCCTGCGGGCCGTGCGGGCCTCCTGCGGGCTTCACAGTTGTACGTAATCAGATATCAGGTTGAGAGGACGCAATCTTTATAAGAGAATAGATTGCCGAATAACTTAGTATAGAAAAGTAGTTTGCATAGTAAAAAAGGTTGAACATCACAGTGTGTTCTAATATATGTAGATTTGCTTTACATAAGATTTCACAGAATGGTTTACTTACATAAATCAGGGACTGCCTCTAAAGTAGTAGGCCCTAACGTAAAAGAATAAATCATTAATATATTGAAAGAAATATTAAATGTTACTTTAACACCAATATTTGATTAAAAAGAAAAAAGATCAAAATAACTAAAATCCTTTTCAAGAAGATTTAAAAGATTAAAAAGAGAGTGATAAAAATGTTTCAAAATATACATATCAGTTGATCTTCACCCATCTTCCCTTTGTGAATGGAAGAATAATTCACTCATTATTTGAATGAGTGTTATAAGAAGACACTAAAGAGTATTCTCTCTTTTCCATTAGTGTTTTGGAAGGATTTTTTTTCTCATCCTTTACACTGCTCTTCTTATTTAATTCTTCATTTTTAAGAGAGAGAAACTATGAAGTAATTAACTGTTTTGGTTAACTAAAGTTAAACTGTAAGCTTTTTTCTTTCCTTAATTTAAAGGTAAAGATCTTCATTTACTAAGGATATTGATGAGTAGCAAATAAGAGCAATATCTGTTTTATACAAATCTTTCTATAATTAAACTTTTCTCTTTTAATGTCCAAAACACTGCTTAACGATTATCCAAGTAAAAGGTACATTAGAAACAGCACTAAATTGCAGTAAAAATTTTTTATTTAAGTTTCCGCTCGTACTTTCCGCCTGATGATGGTTTATTAACCGAAAGTACTAGCGGAAACTTAGTTAAATAAAAAATTTTTACTGCAGTTTAGTGCTGTTTCTAATGTACCTTTTACTTTCTATAATTATTTCCTCTTCTGTTTCTATAGTAGTTTAATTCACAATGCTTGAACAACTGATGTGATCTTCTGGAGGCATGGTGCTTGCTACAAATCTGAGTATCATCCTATAACTGTTGTCATACATATAACAATTTCTATAATAAATATATTTCTATAATTCAAATCATTACAGAAATGAAAAGGAATGGCATCATTGTGCACTCTTTTTCAGTTTCTCTGTTTCATCTTCTGCTTACCATAGAAAGGTCTGCTTTACAAAATGCTATTTGCTTTAAGTAGATCAGATTTATGTTTGTTATTTTTTAAGCAAATTTTGCATAAAAAGAGATAAAATTAAATGGTTTATTTATTAATCATAAGAATTGTTAAAACTGATGATATATTTTGAAATCTCTCAACACTAATACTTACTTACTTTTAATATACTGAAATCTCATTAACAGTATCAATAATACCACTGTGACAGTAACACTAATGATAGTGGAGCTGACAGTACAGTAGAATCTTGATTTAACTTACTGATATAGGGAAATGGTGTCCATTAATGATGAAAATTTGTTAAAGTGAAAGTATTTTAAAAATACAGTACAATAAATTGCATCTTTTACTAATTTAAAATAATATATATATATATACCAGGTGTTTTCTAGCACCAACACCACTTACAGCAATGGTGTCGAAGTGGAATGACCATATACCGGGTGATTTTGAGCACCCGTACCACCCTTTTTTCTCAGAAACGCGATGAGATAGGAAGTAGGGGAAAAAATTTTGATTACCAAAGTATACCTGAAGAATCGAATGGGCATGATAAAAATTTTGTGGGCCCATCGGAAGTAGGGGCACAAGGGATCAACTATGAAATCTCCAATGGAAACCAATGCCGATTTTGGCATAATTGGATAGAATTGTGAAAAACAAACAATCACTTACAGATTCTGAGATATCACAAAAAAAAAGATGCCGCTAATTCGTACTTGTAACCTGACCTAGATTGTTATTAGAGAACTAATTTTATTTATTTTTTGATGAAAAATGCCAATCTGTGTATATCCATGGCACTCATAAAGAGCTGAAACAAGTCCAGAAACCCTTGTTCTTGAATAACCCTTGTTCCCTTGTTCTGTGATGGCGAGATTTGTCATACCTGCGGTTCGAGTGCTACTACTAAGTACCAGAATTCGCCTTAAATCTTCATATTACTGCACTTTGCTGCTTCAATAATGTTTGGCAATGTAAACAGATGCCCTCTGTCTGATTTTTATTCTTCTTACTGCTTGAATAGCTCTATCGACGGTACATGCGGTGGCATCTTTTTTTGTGATATCTCACAATCCGTAAGTGATATTAAAAACTTTCAACACAAAAGTTGTTTGTTTTTCACGGTGCTATCCAATTATGCCAAAATCGGCATTGGTTTCCATTGGTGATTTCATAGATGACTTATGCCAAAATCAGCATTGGTTTCCATTGGAGATTTCATAGTTGACCTCCTACTTCCGATGAGCCCACAAAATTTTTATCATGCCCATTCGATTCTTCAGATTACTTCCGATGGGCCCACAAAATTTTTATCATGCCCATTCGATTCTTCCCTTCTTCCATTGGAGATTTCATAGTTGACCCCTTGTGCCCCTAGTTCCGATGGCCCACAAAATTTTTTTATCATGCCCATTCGATTCTTCGGATATACTTTGGTAATCAAAATTTTTCCCCCTACTTCTAAGGTATCTTTTGGTCAAAATTTTTTCCCCTACTTCCTATCTCATCGCGTTTCTGAGAAAAAAGGGTGGTACGGGTGCTCAAAATCACCCGGTATATGGTCATTCCACTTCGACACCATTGCTTTAAGATTTTTCTGAATTTTGAAATCTCATCACTAGAGACATTCTGTACTACTTAGTGTTCAATTCGTACTTGTAACCTGACCTAGATTGTTATTAGAGAACTAATTTTATTTATTTTTTGATGAAAAATGCCAACATTCTGTTTTGTGCCTGGCTGCAATTCAGGATACAGATCTGTAAGGAAAAATGCCCTATGTTCAAGATAAAACAAGGAAACTATGAGCATATCAGGCAATGGAAATGACTTATACCACAAGCAGATCGTGAATTTACATTTAAGGATTCAATATGTGATGATCATTTTGATCAGATATATATTAGAAACACCTATAATCATGTTTGTTTCACAAATAATGAGAATACTTTATTCACCATTATATTTAAGTCCAGAAACCCTTGTTCTTGAGTATGACTCCATGCTGAACTGTGATGGCGAGACTTGCACACCTGCAGTTCGAGTGCTAGTACCGAGTACCAGAATTTGCCTTAAATCTTCATATTACTGCTCTTTGCTGCTTCAATAATATTTGGCAATGTACACAGATGCCCTCTGTCTGATTTTTATTCTTCTTACTGCTTGAATAGCCCAATCGCCGATACCTGCGGCGGCATCTTTTTTTTTGTGATATCTCACAATCCATAAGTGATATTAAAAACTTTCAAAACAAAAGTTGTTTGTTTTTCACAGTTCTATCCAATTATCACAAAATTGGCATTGGTTTCCATTGGAGATTTCATGGTTCATCCCTTGTGCCCCTACTTCCGATGGTCCCACAAAATTTTTATCATGCGCCTTCAGGTATACTTTGGTAATCAAAATTTTTTCCCCTACTTCCTATCTCAACGCGTTTCCGAGAAAAAAAGGGTGGTACGGGTGCTAGAAAACACCCAGTGCATATATATATATAATAAAATTAGCAAAAGGTGCAATTTAAGAATGCAAAATGCAATTATGATCATTTTTAGAAGTTTGAAAGTGCCATTAATATTAGGGAAACAACATTCTTTCAAACTATAAAATTAATTTTCTGCATTCTGTTAGGGAATTGTGTATTCTAGAAGTTTAAGTATAAAATACGCAACTGAAGATGGCTGAATAAGTTGAAAATATTTTTGTAAATACAGTACAGGCATAGCTTGTTATTGCAATGGTTACAATATTTCAGACCACCACCTGTAAAGCAAATCACAGCATCACAGCCTTTTTTTATTTGCTAATCCATATAAAAGCCTAAAAACATACTTACATTAACTATTATTCATTAAGTACACAATAGTGCTAGACCTAAAAATTTTGGCCTGATGGCTATGTTTTAAAACATTTGCTTATCATCTTGAAGGATCAAGATTTGATTCCAAGTCTTGCAGTTTCAGTTATTCAGGATGGCTCAGATCCTGGCCTGTCTATTTGTTAATATTTATTTATATTTTATATATCTATTCTAAGTATTATTTTGCAGTTAATTTTCATTTGAGATACAAAATAAAAAATAGAATATAATTGAGAAGTGCCATATTTGCAAATCATCATAAAGTGATTTGTGCCTATAATCAAAGATGATTAAATTTTTTCCAACCTGTAGGCCGTATTGACGTTTTAATAATTTGAAGATCTAAAGCACAAGGAAGGTTTGTCAAAAACCTAATAAAAATTTAATCAAAATATTTTGTTTGTTAAATCTAAAATTTGTTAAGCATTATCCATTGAACTGAAGTTTTACTGTAAATATCAGACTCAAGTACTTTTTAAATAATAAGGCAAAAATTAAATTTATACTACATTTCATGTATATACAGGTGCTCCTCAAATTATAAACTTAATTTGTACATAATTTTTGTCCGTAATTCAGATACTGCTGTTACTTTACCTCCGAAAATACTGAAATAACTTTGTGCAGGTAGTCCTCGACTTCTGACAATTGTAATTACAACAATGACAAAATTTGTTAATTCTGTGATTGGTCAATACAATTCAATGGATTTGAGTCTCTGACTCAATGAAAGGAAATACAGAAAACATCTTTTTTTTTATATTTAATTCTTATAGTTTTATGTTCTTTATGTTCATTAAGATAATATATAGTGTCCTAGTAAACATTAGAAGTGAAAATCCATAAATTTTTGTCATTTTCGACTTCTGACTATTTTGACTTACGACAGCAGGTTTGAAACTGAATTCTGACTATTTTGACTTACGACAGCAGGTTTGAAACTGAATTCTGTTTTAAGTTGAGGACTTCCTCAACTTAAAAGAGGATAAATATTGAAATTAACTTAAATGTTGTATATTTATCAGTTATATATTTGATAAAAATATTATATATATTTCAAAATTGTTTTGTAATATATATCAGAATTGGATCAATTAGAAGTTTCTTATTTCACAGATTTGAATGAAAAATTCTGATTATAAAATGAGGGTTTTTTTCGTTATAAATTGCTACCATCTTGAAACTGTGTAATTTTACATTGTATTGGTTGCTAGAGCATTCTGCTATTATAATGTTTAAAATTCTTGAAGAGTTTTTGAAATTTTCTGAAATTTCACATTTATAAGTACAAATGTATAATTTCAGGAGTGCCTCTATACATATAATTGTATGAAAATTGCAAAACAGACAGGTGCATGATATTCTACAGTTGAAAACAAGCAAAACTTTCTATATAAACATGTAGCTTTAATTCATAATAAAGCAATCAGTTACACCCTTGGAGAATCAGTTCAATTCTGGGTCTCATACTTCCAGGTTTCTCAGAAGTGATAAGCATCCATTTGATCCAACCAATGAGTAACCTACCCAGTGATACAACACACAGATGATGTATGGAATGCCACTACATTGGCTGGAATGATTATTTGTAATATACCTGACATCTTTCAGAAAAGGATTCAAACCTGCTGTCATAAGTTAGAACAATCAGATGTTGAAAATGCCAAAAATTTATGGATTTTTCACTTCTAATGTTTACTAGGACACTATATATTATCTTAATAAACATAAAGAACATAAAACTATAAGAATCAAATATAAAAAAAAGAGATGTTTCTGTACTTTCTATTAGGAATTCATAGCACAGTAGGGCTCAACATTGGCTTGAATGTAATGTGAGTTATTTTGAACCCCTTCTAAAACAACTGATAAACGGTAATAGAAATCAAAAGCACTAACAGCAGTAAATAAATAAAACAGAATTTTATTCCTATAACAAGAACGTTTTCGATATACTCTTATATCAACTTCAGTTGTACA
>AYEL01074824.1:0-25025 GCA_000484575.1 Olivierus martensii | reverse complement strand
ACAGAATTCTAATAGAGAAAGAAAGATAAAGAAGTGAACATTCGAAAAGACACATATTTCAAATAGAAAACGTATCTGTACGGGAAAGATTTTCAGAATACATTGAAGAAAATCCTGACGATCATCTAAAAGGTTATAATTTAAGAGAAAGAGAAACTTAAGTAACACACCATGAATTGCCTGAGCAACGCCGGGCACGGGTATGCTAGTATATATATATATTACATTTAAATATAGAGAATGAGAGAATGTAAGAGAGTGAGTGTGTTATCCTAAACAAAAAAAAAAAAATGGAATTTGCATAAGCACAATATATGACTTTAAATTGTATCAATAACTTAAAAATAATGGCTATAATTGAATTTATCAAAAAATTGGTCATAATTGCCAAATAAATAAAGTATTGTTTGTTGCTTGAAAAACCTAACTTAGCATTAAGCACTATGGATGCATTTCATATATTTCTAATATATATATATACATATACATACATACTTCCTTGTAAGTTACCAAATAAAAAATAAATATTTGAATGCTTTGGCAATTTTCCAAGTTATAAGATTTCATTTGATAATGATTACTCAGAAAAATTTTATGATTCCTTCATCAGAGAATATTAGAATCAAACTTTTACAGTGACTTCTTACTTTATCAGCATTAGGACTAATAGTTTGATGCAATTTGTTATTGAAGAATATATGAGTATTGGACATTGATAACAATGATATTAGTTTTACTTATTGTAATAGATGATATCTTTACAGATGATCACAAGAAATATATTATTTTTGATCATTTATAATGAATATTTTTATTTGTTGACATTTTCTATTACAAACTACTACTACGGGTATGTTAATATAGAAATTTGAAAATTTTAATCGTTATACATTATAACAGCTAATTATTTTATATTATAACTATTTTTTATTAAAAAATATATATGGTAATTTCATCTAAGAAAATGCTCATAAAATAAAACTTGTAGGCAATTTTTTTAATTATTAAACTGTGTTCCACAATACAGGAATACCCCAGAGTTACGTCACCTTCGGTTCCAGACGGGTGCCGTAAACTGAAAATGTCTGTAAATCGAAGCATTCCATTTTTTCACTTATCAATGTATTTACATGCAATGTCAGTTATGTAATAATCATTTATTAGTTTCTTTATCCATAACTGACATAAAGAAACAGTAAAAATTTACAGAAAGTGATATACTGCACTTAGCCACATGTGCCGACTAATAATTCAAACATGGTGGCAAGAAATATCTAGACTATGTATAAATATTTAATATTATTTTATTTATTCATATAATAAAGATTTTAATTTAAAACATTAGATCAGATTGGATAACAGCAAAGGCAATGCTTGGAGAACCAACATTTCTTTGGCAACTTTATGATTATGACAAAAATAATATTTCAGAAAATATACCCCTGGAGGTGAGAGTTGGCAATACTTTTTCCTCCCAGAAAATTATGTAAATATGCAATTAACCAATAACGGCTCGATACGATGATATTACATGATATTAATAGTTTTTTGAAGTTTAGTTGTTTATTTTTTAACTATTTCTGAAAATCCGGCATAGTAATAAAACAGCCTGATGATCGACAAATGCTGAAAACATTTGATTGCATGACCGATGGCCGTGCATACAATTCCTCACATAACATTCTTAATATTGAACTGTAATAGCAGATACGTTATTTGTATTTAATCACACCAAAACAATAAACTGTTTAATATATCAGCAAGATGGCCACAGTGGAAGCGTGTGTTGTGCTCTCTCTCTCTCTGAAGAATCCCGTGTCCGTAATTCCGAATTATGCAACGTAAATTCAGGGAATGGTAGAAATTCAGAATGTACGTAAGTCCGAAGTGCCATAACTCGGGGTATTCCTGTATACTAGGAAAAGATTAAATAGAAGCAATTCCAATATTAATACTATTTCCTGATAATTAATTGTTATATTCTTGGATATAATGTCAATATTTTTATTCATTTCCAAAGAAGAAAGGAGTTAGTTATATAAATGTTTGGGTTGTATAAATTTTAGAATTGGAAATTATTATGAGGGCTTTTGTTTTATTGTTGAATTCTGTTTACTTATCATCCATTTTTGAATCTTCAAATTATTAAATAAGAATATAATTTATAATTGGTTTTATACTGATGTTCTTTCACTATGCCTCAATTCTATCAATTTATTGAATAAGATATAAAGAAGCAAATTTTTCATTAATTTTTGACTTATTATAAATAAATAAATATAATATAAAACTGATTATACACTGAGTGCAAGTATTATTTTATGTGGTTTATATAAAATATCACTATTTGTAAATAGAAAATAAAAATATCTAAATAGAATATTTCAAAAACAATACATATATAATTATTTTACTTAATTCTTTATGTACTTTGGAAGGATAAAAAATAAATAATATTTTGATTATCAAAAAAGTAAAATATTATTTGAAAATAAAATTATTTATTGATCAGACGCTCTTCCGATCTTAATATTTTGATTATCAAAAAAGTAAAATATTATTTGAAAATAAAATTATTTATTGATCTATTAATTATTATCTCTTAATTAATTATTATCTATTAATAAAGACAATTTATTAACTCAAAGAAAAATGATTGGATGAAAAACTTAATCAACAAGCTCAATCAATGCAGGCCATACTTTTATTTTAATATAAAATACTTTTTATATTTTAAAAATCACAACAGAATAGAATTTTTCACAAACTATTCCATTATGAAAAAATATATCTATTAACAAAATCAATTTTAAAAATATTTTACCTCTAACTACTAAAAAAATTCTGAAACTAGTTAAATCAATAAACAAAAAAAACATACTTATTTTCACAGAAGCATTACATATGCAAATGTGTATTTACTACACTAAAATACAGGGTGTTTCAAAATGAATATCGGGGTTTTGAGGCTTCGTAGTATTTATTACATTTAACTTAGTAATAAATAATACATCAAATGAAAGAGCAACTCAAACAGTTTTGTAGATACATCTGTGCGCATGCTCATGCACTGTTTCCTGCATGACAATGAAGATTTTCTGGATCGTATCATCTTCAGTGATGAATTGACATTTCACCTAGTGGACATGTGAACACTCATAATGTGCGCATCTGGGGGTCAGCAAATCCCCAGGAGATGGTACAGTTGCAACAAGACTCCCCTAAATTGAATGTTTTCTGTGCCATATCCCGGCAGAAAGTTTATGGGGCTTTCTTTTTCGGTGAAGCAACTGTAACTGGTGTTTCTTATCTTGATGCGGTAGAACTATGGCTCTTTCCTCAATTGGAAGAAGCTGAACCAGAGAACTTTATTTGGCAGCAAAATAGTGCACTGTCTCATTGGCATAACTCAGTAAGTGATTGGTTAAACGTCGTTGTACCCGAGCGCTGGATTGGCCACAAGGGGCCGAATGACAGAGCTTGTTTCGCATGACCTTCATGTTCACCCGATCTGATGCCATGCAATTTTTACCTTTGGGGGTTCATAAAGGATAAAATGTATTGATATACGTGCCTCCGCTACCAGCTGATCTACCTGAGTTAAGAAACAGGATTGAAGCAGTTGTTGCAATAATTACTCCAGGCACACTGATCAAGGTTTGGGAAGAACTCACCTATCAACTCGATGTGTGCCGTGTGACAAAAGGCGTTCACATTGAACACTTATAGGAAAAACTGTTTGAGTTGCTCTTTCATTTGATGTATTATTTATAAATGTAAGTTAAATGTAAAAAATACTATGAAGCCTCAAAACCCCGATATTCATTTTGAAACACCCTGTAGTTTAATATAATTAATCATTACTATAAAAAATTTGTTCTAAATTGTTTATTCTATGTAGTAATTTAAGTTTTCCAAATTTAGATCTAAAATATTACATATTCATGAAGGAAATCCATTTAAAGGAGGAGTTAATTCAATGGCATTAATTGGTAATATATATTACAAATTAATTTAGTCATATAAATTAAATTTTATAATTTATTGTTTATGATTTTTTTAATGTAGAAAGAAATATATTGAAAACATTTATTTCAAAAAATCGACAACCACGATTAATTCTTCGTTTGGGTTTTCCAGATAAAGATTTAAAACATCATTTAGAGTAAGTTACATATTTTAAATGTTTTATTTATAAAAACTTCATTTATTTTTAAAAATTAAAATTATCTTATTTACTCTGATTTATTCATTATGAATAAATTGCTTTCATATATTATAAATAGAGCTAAAATCATGATGATCCAGAATAATTTATTATTCATAACATAATTTTATATTAAAAAGAATTAGCATTGAGTTTACTTATATATGAATATTTAAATTTCATATATAATGAAATTTTTTATATTAAGATATCATTGATTTCATATAATTAAAATTTAACTTCTATTATAAAAATTAAGTTTAATATAATACTAAATCATAACATATGAGATATGTATACAGAATTTGGATATTACAGATTTAAATTTTTATATATTGGGTTGTTTGGAAAGTAATTTCATTTTTTTCCCATGAGTGGCATTAGTTGTATCTTTACCTGCCAATTTCATTCTAAGCCATATTTTTGTTATAAATTTTGACAGCTGACATTTCAAGGTTTATTTATAAAAAAATTTATTTTGATTCTGTGCTGTTGTTTTTTTTTTGTGTCATATTAAAAATGGAAAACAAAAAGGAGCATTTTTGGCATATTTTGCTCTTTTATTACCAAAAAGGTAAAAATGCTGTTCAAGCAAAAAAAAATGTTATGTGAAGTATATGGAGAAGATGTGTTAACAGGATGCCAGTGCCAAAACTGGTTTGCAAAATTTCATTTTGACAATTTTGATATTAAAGTACCACATTTTGGAAAGTCAATTGAAGCTGATGATGACAAAATAAAGGCACTGGTTGAAGCAAATTGCCAAATAACAACAGGAGAAATTTCTACAAGATTGAATTTGTCAAATTTAATCGTTTATGAACATTTAAAATGACTTGGTTTCATTTCAAAACTCAATATTTGGGTTCCACATGTTCTCAAAGAAAGATTTGCTCCATTGCATTGACATCTATGATTTGCGACTCAAATGTGAAGAAAATGATGTTTCTGAAGTGGATCGTAACTAGCAATAAAAAATGGATTGTTTACAACAATGTTGAATGCAAGTGATAATGGAGCAAAAGAGATGAGCTGGCTCAAAGCACTCCAAAATCTGATATTCATCAAAAAGTAATGCTCTTACCCCCCCTTAATCTTTCCCGTGGGATTTCAAGGAAATTTTTTTTGAGCTTCTACCAGACAATTCCACAATTAATTTGGAAGTGTATTGCCACCAATTGGACAAATTGAGTGATTCCATCAAACAGAAGAGACCAGAATTTATTAACAGAAAAGGAATAGTGTTTCACCATGATAATGCCAGACTTCATATAAGTTTGATGACTTGCCAGAAGCTGTTACAGCTTTGTTGAGATGTCCTGTCACACTCATCATGTTTGCCAGGTCTGGCATCCTCCGATTATTATTTGTTCTGGTCTTTAAAGAATTCTTTAGACTGTAAAACATTTAGTTCAAATGAGCATGTCAAAAATCACTTGGTTCAGTTTTTCACAAGCAAAGAACAGAAATTCTATGAGCATGGAATCATGCTACTAACAGAAAGATGAAAGTTTTTGTGCTTGCTAAAGAGCTGTTTTGAACTATTCTATTTCAGTAAATTTAAAAATTGGAATTTTCTAATTAAAAACTTAGTTTAATACGTGGAATTTCTGAAAGTTGCGTAAACTGTCTTCTTAGCTTTTCACATTCCTCTTCCAAAAGTGTATCTTGGAGACTAAAAAAAGTTTAAATTTTACAAATTTAGAAGAATGCATTCTTAAATAATCAGTCATTAATATATCTTTTTTTTACTCACGTATATATAAGTTCACTCTCTTTTCTCAAAATTTCATTTCTTTTCCTTCTTAAATCAAAAAGTTCTTCTTCAATATGTGCAATGCATAATCTAGCTCTTGGTGACATTTTCATAATGTCAGTAGTTGCTGGAAAGAGGATTTTCTTCATGTCTTCTATTCTATTCACATAAAGAAGATTAATATCACTCTCTTCTTCACCTATAAAACATAAAGAAAGTGTAATTTTAAAGATATTTTTATGTTAATTTTTTAGCTAATATACAGTTGTTTTGGAATTTTTTCACAAAGATGAATTAAGTACAGTATCATTTGATTACTAATTTTGTTTTTCATTATTTTTTAAACTAATAATAATAATAAAAGAATATGAAAACTTTTTAGCATTATCAATATTTTTATTTGATGTTTAAAGATTTGAAGCAAAAAATATTGAAAATAATTTAGTGATGCAAAAAACAAAGTTTTTGAATCAGCAAGTTAGATTTCTTGAAAAATGTAATTTTATCTCCTCCTCTTAGCAATTTAAATAGATCACTCCTTTTATTAATGGGATCACATAGTGCAAATGTTATGTACACACAAGAATTGTTGCTGCTTTTATTCATCAAAATTATTTTATAAACATTTCTGAATTAATAATTTGTATATAGGTAAAGTTTTCAAAATATTTACTATATTGTAATAAAATATAAATATTCCATTTTCATTTCCTTTTACCTAAACAAATTTCCTAATCATTGAAATGAATAAACCAAATAATACTTTTTAATTAACCGCAATTTTATTTCTTATATATTAAAAACAAATTTATAAATAAAGTTATTAAGATATTCATACAATAATTTCAGATATATATAAAATTCCCAGGATTTTATCATAATTTTTTTTCATTTTGTTATTAGCATGACAAAATGAAAAAAAATAAATTAAATTAAATTTATTATATAATCCACAGTTGTATATAAATCGTAGCTTGACAGATAGCAGACGAATTTGGACAAACAAAGAATTAGCTAAATGGACATTAAATTAGCTAAATGGTGACAAAATGAAAAAAAATAAATTAAATTAAATTTATGATATAATCCACAGTTGTATATAAATCGTAGCCTGACAGATAGCTGACAAATTTGGACAAACAAAGAATTAGCTAAATGGACATTAAATTAGCTAAACGGCCGAATGGACACATTGTTTTTTAATTTTTATTTATTACTATGAAAGTGTGTCAGTGTTGTCCGACATAGTTTGAAAACATACAGTATATTAGGAAAAATTTGGTTTTATTTACATGTTGATTTATTCTATAGTTCAGTCATTCAATTGTTATTTAAAATAACCTTCAAATTTTCCAGAAGGTTCATGAACTTACAAATCTATCTTTCTGCACTTTGATTTGAAAAAGATTTTATTTGGAACACTGAAATTCGTAATGTTGTAATATTGTGTATTATTCCTACCGAAAATTGATCATTTTACCGATCTTCATTGTAATGTTCCCAGGAAGAATGTTTTTTTTAATTGGAAAATTATTTTATGTATTGATTTCATTTGTTATTTCAGATCTCATGTTTTATGAAATATTATATCATCATCAGACTTATTGAACTACAACTGGTAGAAATGAATTATTCTTTCTGAGTTTATAAAGTATAAAATTGTGAGATTATTTATCTATATTATGTCACGATGACATCATCGGCATGCTTATGTAACATGATAAATTTCTTTCGTCAAGAATACACGATGTTACTTAGGGATTTCAGGAACATAGTTTATTTGACATGTGATTTGACAACTCTTACTCCATCATGATATCAGAATCGGCCAGATTGGCCACACGAAGCTTCATGTCATTTTTCAGAAGAGCAAATGCGGAGGTAAGTGAGCCTCTGTATGCCACAGAAACACCGGATTTCAGGAACATATAGTTTATTTGACATGTGATTTGACAATTCTTACTCCATCGTGATATCAGAATCGGCCAGATTGGCCACGTGAAGCTTCATCTTTCAACTCTGGAGGACCCGGGTTAGATTCTCAGATCCCTCCACTTAACATTTGTCACGAGGTCCAGGCCCAGCCTGTCGATCCTTGTGTTCCACAATTTGGCTGATCCTTCCACAGCAATGGACAGCCTGTGGAATGGCTTGTTTCATTCTGTCATTTAGTACTGTACTCTGAATTGAAAGTGACAATATTTGTTATAAAAAAACTTATATCAAACATCAATGACTTGGGTTTAATCTGTCAATCCCCATTCTCTATAGTCCAGATAATCTAATCACATATGTGGGCAACTCATAGTTGGGCCTGAAATGACACCATCTCATAGTAATCAGACAATGATTGGAAAGTAGAGTAGTGATAGAGAAAATCTATGAAAAACTATTGCAATAAAATATAACTTATTGGAGACTAGTATATCTGTTCAGTGATTCCCATTAACAGGGCCACGCCAACTGGAGGAAGCAAAGGATGCAATGCATCTGGGTGGCAAGAAACAAATATCAAATATTTATTTTATATAGCTATATATAGAAAATATTTGAATCTAGCTTAATCTGGATACGAATGCATTTTCGGTACTTGAGTATATATTTTCGAATGATCTTCTTAGCGTTTTCCCCAAGTTCTCAATAGCATTAAGAATTTATTAACAATGCCTGTGACTGTTGCAACTGACAAAAGATCCTTTTCAAAACTGAAAATTATAAAAAAATCATCTCCTCAGTACAATGACATAGGACAGACTCAACAATTTAAATAATATCAAATATTTATTTTATATAGCTATATATAGAAAATATTTGAATCTAGCTTAATCCGGATACGAATGCATTTTCGGTACTTGAGTATATATTTTTGAATGATCTTAGCGTTTTCCCCAAGTTCTCAATAGCATTAAGAATTTATTTAACAATGCCTGTGACTGTTGCAACTGACAAAAGACCCTTTTCAAAACTGAAAATTATAAAAAATCCTCAGTACAATGACATCATCCAATTACACTCATCTCCTCAGTACAATGACATAGGACAGACTCAACAATTTAAGTCTTATTAGCATAGAACATCAAACTGCTATTAAAAATTAGGGCCGCCGAGAGAAATTTTCGGGCCAGTGATAAGTCTATGATCCGGGCTTTACTTAAAAAAGTACGTCACTTTGGTTTAATAAAAAAAGTCATATAAAATATTAAACATTTATTTAAAAAAAAATTGTACAATAAATTCAAAATTTGATACATTTACATACCAGTGAACCAAAAAAAAAAGTTGGACGGAAAATTTAATTGATTTAGTTATTTAATATTTTTGTAACCTGTTATGCTTTTGAAGTCAATCAACAAGTAAAGAAAAGAAAATTTATTCAACAATTGAAATAGTTTTATTTGACATCAATAAAATGTTACATGTAAACAAAAAATAACAAAAATAATAGTAGTACCTTTTTCCGATACAAAAAAAAAATTGGACACTTATATAAATTAATAAAAAATTAAACTAATATATTAAATAAATATTTTATATAAATTAATAAATTTTATATTTTTTAATAATAAATAGAAAAAAAATATATATTTAGTATGACGTCCTTTAGCTGCTAAAACAGCTTGCAGCCTCTTATTCATTGAAAGGACTAATTTTCCTGTTAAGTCACTAGGCATGTTGTCCCATATGTTCTGAAGAGCACTTTTTAATCCATTTTTATTCTTTATTTCTCTTTCTCGCAGTTTTTGTTCCATATATACCGTCCTTTAGCTGCTAAAACAGCTTGCAGCCTCTTATTCATTGAAAGGACTAATTTTCCTATTAAGTCACTAGGCATGTTGTCCCATATGTTCTGAAGAGCACTTTTTAATTCATTTTTATTCTTTATTTCTCTTTCTCGCAGTTTTTGTTCCATATATGCCCAGAGATGTTCTATTGGATTTAAATCCAGGCTTTGAGGAGGGTGGGGGCAGTCCTTTTTTGACATGGTACAGCAACCATGTTCTCACAATTACAGAGGTGTGCTTAGGGTCATTGTCATGAACCAAAGAATAATGTCCATTTAGATTTAATTTAGCAGCTGTTTCTGGTAAATTTTGTTTCAATATATTTAAATATGTTGTTTTGTCCATAATTCCTTCAATAAATACCAAACTGCCAACCCCGCTTGCACCCATCGCACCCCATATCATTACACTGCCACCACCATGTTTTACTGTTGCAGTTATGTTTTCAGAATTAAGTGCTGTACCTTGCCTTCGCCATACAAACCGGCAACCGTCAGACCCAAATATATTGATTTTGGACTCGTCAGTAAAAATAACAGACTTCCAAAATTCTTCTGGTTTCCCAACATAACTTTTTGCATATTCTATACGTTTCTACATATTTCTGGCAGACAAATATGATTTCTTTCGGGGAGAATAGGCTGCATATTTCTTTGAATAGAGAAAATTTCTTATAGTCTGTGGGTGCACATTCACATGGATTCTTCACGTAATTGTTTCGCTATCTGTACTGCAGAAATTTTAGGGTCTTGCTTTACAATTCGGACAATCTTTCTTTCAGTTTGAGCAGATGCAATTTTTCTGGGTCTACCACTTCCACTAGGCCTTTGCAAAAACCCATTCTTTTTAAACATTTTTACTATGTAATGAACTGTTGAATGTGGTTTTTTAACCATTTCTGCAATTTCTCTTATACTTTTCTTTCCATAATTTCACAATTAAATCTTTCATATCCTTTTATTTCTTATTTATTAAAATATTAATTTTGAATAATTAATTTTATTCTTATTCATTTTTTCAGAGTTATTTCCTTGAACTATCTCTTCAAAATTTAAATTCTATAGATTTCATACCTAGAAAAGATTATACATCAAACCATTTAATTAGCAGTATTCTACAGTTGAGTGCTCACACACATTTACTAATTGATGAGACTGCTCTCAGTCCAGGTGAACTAAATAATAAAGGAGTAAATAATATTTCTGCATTAAACCATCTTATAAAATGGCAACAAGTAGAATATGATTTCAAATATCATAAAATTCCTTATTCTTCAAATATTTCTGTTCTTGTTGTATCACAGGGAAAGTCTATGTTATCTAGTGATTGTCAAGTTAAAATTTGTGAAACTTTATCACAAGATAACTGGAAAGATTATTTTACAGAAATAGAAAATTTTTTAAATGGAGAAATTTTGAAACAGTTTCAAGATTATTTGACATTGATGAAAATAGCAAATTATACATTACATGAAGATATGCAAAAGGTAAATCTTTTAAGAATCTTTAAAAATATTATATTTTATAATGTGCAAATGAAAATTAAAAAATAAACAGTATTCACTAATTACCATTAATAAGCATTCTCAGAGAAGAATTTCAATGAATCAGTATTCATAGGAATAATTTTAACATAGCTTATATAAAGAATGATTTTATTATACTGTTATTTCTTATCTATGAGCTATAATAATATATTAATAATATATACCATATTACTTTGAATTTAAGTCTCACTTTTTATTCAGATTTTTAAGATGTAAAATTTGGGTTCAGCTTAAATTCAAAGTAAATATTTTAACATTTTATTTTTTCCAATATCCCACTCCCCAACGTTCGGGTTTTTGATTTATGCTCTATGTATGCAAATAGTATTACGACTGTTGATAATAGTTTATTTGGTGGTTCCCCGTTTGTACCTTTCTGATTTAAAATCCAGTTGCTGTTTGGTAGTAGCTGTGTAGAATCACATCGTATCTGGCCAAATTTTAATTATAATAAAAATCACAAATTACTATAATGCTGTTTATAACTTGCTGATGGAAACAAATTGCCACCTTTTATTATTTTAAACTAAATCTGTACCCAAGGAAAAATTTTCCTAAGGATGTTATAATTCAAGCACAAAAGAATGCATGGATGACAACAGAATTGATGAAAAATTGATTGGAATATGTTTGGGAGAAGATACCTGGTGCTATTTAAAAAAAAATGAAAGTGATAGTATATCTGAAGAAGATTCTCAATAAGTTAGATAGCTTATAATGTATATTAGTACCTATTTAAGTAAAAAAAAATGTTTATTTTTCAATACCTATTATAAAATCATTTTTATTTTTTTCAATTTTAAAATCCTACTGTGGCTTAATTCGAAGTAATATGATGTATATATAATTATCTTACTCTACAATAAAAGGCAATATATGTTTCTATCATAATCCTAATTCCACAAAAAATAATCTTTAAAATTTAATAATAGGCTTAAGTTGATTATAGAAATAACCATGCAAAAATAGAGATATGCCAATTAATCAGTAGGTAATTTGGAATTTGCCAATTAATCTGTAATCAGTTTTTATTAATCAGCTCTTACCTGGTTTAAGCAATTTTGTCTCTGCAAAAAGAATCATCAGATAATTTTGATATGTTTAAATGGATTAACTTTTATTTTATATAGATCTCTTTAGATCAGTGCACTCAGACTTAAATATTTGAGCTGTCTAGAACTGTCATTGCATTCTGATAGATATTTGCTTGTTGGTTAATAATTTGTTCTTGATGACATCACAGCATAATGGATCTTAACATAAAATCTGGCAATTCAAAGTTATAAAATAATGCCCACTGGAGGAATATCATAACATCAATATGATGAAAATTTGATTTAAAATTGTAATAAATAAATAATTTTGTATATATTATTGATTTTTGTTTAATTTTAAGTATTATTTAGTTACTAATCAATGTACCAGGCATTGCCTGGGAATTTTTGGCATATTATTGATATTTGTAGGAAGTTATTAGTTTTTTGGATTGTGAGAGTTTTTGATAGATATAAATGATGATTACCTGTAAGTGAAGTTGGAAAAATCAAAAACATTCTGACACTATGATGTCAGAGTGGTGTTATATATTGGAACTTTTGTGACATAATTCATTATTGCACCATATTGATGTCATATACTATGCGACTTTTGTGATATCATCCATTATTACATTGCAATGATGTCATTTTGATAGAATTCATTGATACATCAACTATAATCTGAAGGATTTAAATATATAAGTTATATAAAATTGACCAATTTCAGCTCTGCCCTCTTTTTTCCCAGCATTCCAGCATTTTTTCCAACATGGCTGCCACTTGACATAAAACAATCAATCTTTAACAGTATGTGGGTGTTATAAAAAAATATATAATGGTCTTTTACTAAATAAGTAAATAAAACAGCACTAAATAGCAAGTATAAGTTTTTAATTAGTATAACGTTTTCGGGCAATAACTGCCCCTCTTCAGTACCATACAATAAGCATAAAGTGAAAAACTTTATGCTTATTGTATGGTACTGAAGAGGGGCAGTTATTGCCCGAAAACGTTATACTAATTAAAACTTATACTTGCTATTTAGTGCTGTTTTATTTACTTATTTAAGAATCTAAGCAAGTAGTTTACTTTATTATGGTCTTTTATTATTGCATATTTGGATGCATGAATTTGCAAGGTAGAGATGATGTGTCTTTTCATGTATTTCCAAAGAACAAACAATTAAAAAAGAATGGGAAGTTAAATTGAGAATGAAATATAAGTCAACGAGTTTGTCTCATGTATGCAGTGCACATTTTTTCAAGACCGATTACCGCACTTTAGAAGGTTAGTAAATACTGCAAAATTTTATTAACTGAAATATGAGTCGCTGAAATAAATCGTGTTTGTTTTAAAATACTTTTAAGGCTATGAATATTAGAGGAAAAACCTTAAACGTGGAACCATTCCATTACAAAATTTGTTTATACAATCATTTAAGACTGAAATGTCGAATAAAACATTCAAGCAGTTATGTGCAAGATCATACCACCTAGGAAACAAAATCAAGTTTCTGAAGAAAGTAAATGATTTTTTTTATATTTACTTCTAGTAATTTTTGATCATTTTATTTTAAATATTACACAGTGCCATTAATGCAATTAAATTTGGAAAATCAAAATGAAGAATTTCCTGATAACATCATTACAATTGTGCAGCGAGATTCCTCAGAAAGAATTGAGGAACCAATCTGCAAGAAATGTTTACAGAATCATGGTAAGGTTGATGAAATGTGCCAATCAATTACTCAACTAAGAAACAAGATTCAGTCATCAGATGAGTACATTTCTATCATTAAACGAACTGTTGAAACTTTAACAATAAAGGAACAGGAGCTATTAGTCCACATTCAACAAATGGGAAGTCCCTTTTCTTCCCAGAATTTTGTTTCTGATGATGATAAATTTAACTATTGGACAGGGTTAGTATCCTATTCATTATTTAAATCTCTGTTGTCATTTCTTGTATCATGAGACCCTCAGACATCCATTAACTAAGTAGATGTTTCACCTTCGTATTTACTAATTGAGGATCAATTTTTTTTGGTTTGATCAAACTGAGGCATAACTGTGACTTTGAAGATTTGGGAGAAAGATTTGTGCAAGATAATTCATCTGGTATTTGGTCAAATTTATTTTCAATCAGTAACTCTAAAGTATAAAAGATTGCTGCAAAATGGGCATATGTTCCATTCAATCTTTAGGGGAAAAATATATCATTTGATTGTGTCTACAATTTTACATAATTTTTTTTAAACTTAAAGTGACCATACATTTTTTATTGTAAAGCACAATCCTTTATTTTAGATAACTGTTCATTAATTTTTTCAAAACTAAATTTAAAATCAAATCCATGCTTTGACAAAACAACACCTGCTTTTTACTTTTTTTAGATATTAAGAATTACAAGTACTATAACGGAGTAGAGATGTATTCTAAAAATGATTTATTAGCAAACAAACGTTTTTGGCTATGTATCGCCATCTTCAGGTTCATACATTTAAAATATAGAATATTTGTCGAATACATTTAACGGCTTTTTAAGAGCGTTCAGAGTTCTCAACCTTAAAGAGGTTGAGAACTCTGAATGCTCTTAAAAAGCCGTTAAATGTATTCAACAAATATTCTATATTTTAAATGTATGAACCTGAAGATGGCGATACATAGCCGAAAACGTTTGTTTGCTAATAAATCATTTTTAGAATACATCTCTACTGCGTTATAATGTTTGTAATTCTTAATATCTAAAATCAAATCTCAAAATATTGTTTTAGATTAGAGTTTCAATGTGTAATATCATACTAATGTGTGAATTTTTAGAGAAAAATCAGGCAAATTTAGTTTAGTGTAAAACCATCATTGGTTATATTTTCTTAACTTGATAAAAACAATTTGTCTAAAGTAAATTATGTTACCATTTATTTGGACTGTTCTAATCATTGTAATTTAAAATTATGTTCAATTCTTATTAGATATTTATTTGAACATTGATAATGATGAACTATTTGTGAGGTCTGTTGTATTCAAAGCTATATTACCAGAAAATAATTGAAAGGGTGGTAACAAAATACAGAAAGGAGTTGAATTATTTAAATATTTCATTGAAAGACAATTCCCTTTCAAAAATTGTAGAATTTTGCTTGTCTTTCTGGATCAAATGACTCTACTGAGATGAATATTCTCAATAATAAATAATATTTGGAATAATGAAAAAGTTCAACTTACTTGTTAGTCTTGAAGCTTGTATTTACACAAACTATGAAATGAAGTGGTTAGAATTTTATGATTTTTAAAAAATAATCATGCATTTAAAAAAATACATTCATCAAAAAATATCATAAAATTGTCTTTTTAATTTTTGTTAAACAAATTTATAATTTGTTTGATCTTTTGTTAATTATATTTTTTTATTATTTTATTAAACCTGTTCAGATCTATTTTCATTCTTCATTTCAAAAATAATTAAAACTTACACCAAGGATTTGTTCCAACACAATCCAATCAGTTTCAAACTTTCAGAAAAATGCACAGTATCATATTTTTAAAATTGTCTTTTTAATTTTTGTTAAACAAATTTATAATTTGTTTGATCTTTTGTTAATTAAATTTCTTTATTATTTTATTAAAACTGTCCATATCTATTTTCATTTTTCATTTCAAAGATAATTAAAACTTACACCAAGGATTTGTTCCAACACAATCCAATCAGTTTCAAACTTTCAGAAAAGTGTACAGTATCATATTTTTATATAAAGGATAAGAAAATTTCACAACATAGACTTTATAGCTACAAACCTGTTTGAAAACATGTAGAAATAAAATCCTAAAATTTTCAAATTTGTCCTTTATTTTTTCTATGAAAATATGGTCACCCTAATTATATTGTAAATTTAAAACTTACCCAGCAGTACAGGAACAACATGCATTCATTAATTTCAAAGTAACATTGGTTTCAAACAATAGTTCTATACTATGTAGTTCCTCATTTTTTCTTTGAGAATGCCAGCATTTGGCTGATAATATATATTCTTTTAATTCAAGTTCATGTATATAACTTGCATAGAAATAGGAAATCCTTTTGATCTTGTATTATTTGAATGGTGCTTAAAATAGTCAAAGCCTATTTTGATTGTATTATTTAGATTTTGTAGAGACGTCATAATAGAACACTCAAGCACGTGACCACGTGTGATTTGTTTTCCACCAAGCAGATGCCATATTGTGATGTCACAGGAGTGGGTGTTTCCCATGAAATCGGTCAATTATGATCCCAAAATGCCCCATTCCTAGGGTGATTTTAACTTAGAATACTTTGTTACCTGTAGGTTTAGGAAAAGCTATAATGAAAAATTTGGTTCTGATAGGTTCAGTATGAAACAGACAAATAGAAAGAACAACTCCAAAACAGAGTAGCCTATAAAACACTGACCCAGAGTAACCTATAAAACACAGAGTCAGGAAAATTGCCATGCAAAGTTTGATTTGGATAAGCAAACAATGTGAGAGACTATGCAGAATAGACATCAGACCAATATTGAATTATATATATATATATAGATTATAATGTTCAGTTGTAGTGTCATAATGAATACAATAGAATAGATTTGACAATAAAATGAAGTTTTCTGTATATTATTTTTTTTGAGCCTTAATATAAGTACATTTAATTCTGTTTTTACATGATAGATATGTTCCCTAAGAATGTGTGTAAAAAAATTTGTGTAAAAAATATACTGTATCTATGGGAAAATAGAAGAATGGTTCCAGACCTAAAAAAATCACTAAAAATAATACAATAAACCATATGAAGAATCATGTTAGAATCTTATTATTTTTACATGCTTGCACTTCTTATTTCATAAAGATTGCACATGTATATAAAAAGTATTATATAAAGTAAATTATCATTTGAAAAGAAAAATAAGATACAATTACATTAACACTATATGAATGAAAATACTCTCAATAGAAAGATGACGACAAGTAGAGAATACTTTCCAAAAGGACTGCACTTCTACTGTTTGTCTACCACAAGAATAGCTTCTGCCAGGATGTCTATACAGAAACATGTGGGAATAAAAATCCTAAAATTTTCAAATTTGTCCTTTATTTTTTTTTATGAAAATATGGTCACCCTAATTATATTGTAAATTTAAAACTTACCCAGCAGTACAGGAACAACGTGCATTCATTAATTTCAAAGTAACATCAGTTTCAAACAATAGTTCTATACTATGTGGTTCCTCTTTTTTTCTTTGAGAATGCCAGCATTTGGCCATTATTTACTTTTAATTCAAGTTCATGAATATTCATGAACTTGAATTAAAAGTAAATGATTTTTCCTATTTTTGTGCAAGTTATATAACTTGCACAAAAATAGGAAAAAATCATGTTCTTTTGATCTTCTTGTATTATTTGAATGGTGCATAAAGTAGTCAAAGCCTATTTTGATTGTAAATTTATTTATATTTTGTAGAGACGTCATAATAGAACACTCACGCACACGACCACATGTGATTTCTTTTCCGCCAAGCAGATGCCATATTGTGATGCAGTGGGTGTTTCCCATGAAATCAGTCAATTCTGATTAGTAATAAAAAATTTAAATTATTTTAAATGAATTTAAAGATTTGGTTAATATGAATTAAGCCACTGAATCATGAAGAGAATATTTTTGGTGACAATCACTTTTAGAGCCCACCATAGGCTGACCAATACTTGTGATGAAGCCAGCTGGAAGGTTTAACAATCAGTTCAATGGACTGGATCTGGACCCCAAGAATTTACAGACTATGGAAAATAATATGGAATGAACCATGCAGAAATATCATTTTACCATATACAGATATTCTCTGACTTATATAAGGGTTATGTTTTCCATAACTTTACACAAGTCAAATTTTATGTAAGTTGGAAAAATAACTTTTTTATAAAAATTCCTGAAGCAAAATGATATAATGATTGCACTTATACATTATAATATCATATTGTTCCCTGATTGAAAATAAGACAATGCTGCATAGAATGATATAACAGTAACATGACACTTAAGAATAATAAATAATATAAAAATAAATCAAGTAACATGAACTTAAATGTTGTAAAGTAACATGTTTGGACTTACAACTTACAAACATAATAGCTATTTATGTTATATATCTAAAAAATTAAAAAAAAAAAAATTACAGAAAATATAAACATAAATAATTCAGCTCATCTTACAAGTGGAAAAATATACTTTATTTTACTTAAAGATCTTTCGGCTTTACTAAGCCATCTTTTTGCGTTTGAATTCTTATATGTTATGTATGGTTAGTGAAGATGGCTCAGTAAAGCCGAAAGATCTTCAAGTAAAATAAAGTATATTTTTCTACTTGTGAAATGAGCTGAATTATTTATGTTTGAGTAAGAAGTGGGATGAAATTATGCAATACAGAAAATATTTTACATAAAGTCAAATTTATATGAGTCATTCATTATTGGTTTTTTTCTGTCAAATTTTAACATTACCTAGATCATTATGCCATGATGAAATAACTATTACGGCAACATGACATCATGATATAACCTATTGTTACGTCATCATGATTTCATATATCAAAATCATTCTATGACATCACCCATTATGTCAAGATTATATGAAATGACTATGATGTCATCCTAATTTGATCATCACTATAAAGCAGGGGTGAGCAAAAACCAGTCTGCGAAGGCATCCGGTTCAGCCTGCCACATAAACTAGAACACACATAGTTTCAAGGCCCACATTCATAAAATTCCAGTCGAAAAGAAAAAATAAAATAATGGATACTCTGTACAATGTACATGTACATTAGCGAGATTACTCCAAATTTTGATAATATAATTAACTATGAACATAGTAAATTTTACCATTAACAATTAAATTGTAAATTTGTTTTTATAAAATTAGTTAGGTAGGTACCTAATATTTTGTAACATTCTGATGTAATAGGTTGTCAGCAATCAATCATTTTAATAAAATACTTATGTTTCTAAAGAAAATTGTCTGAAATTATTAATTCGTAGGACGAATTATTTTCTAATGTTTCTAATGAAAAAAATAGTTTCTACTGATGTTTTTGAATTCGTTGCATATCAACAAAAACTAAGAAAGTAACACAAGAAAAGTATATTTTTAAATTAATATTGATACACAAATATATTCTTTGTGTATGTATCACAAAAGTGGCTACACAAGTTAGCAAGATTGATAAGAATGTGTGCAGATAAATTGGTGTAACCATTATTCTTGTCCCATATGATGGTGAGAAGAATATGTGTGTACAAGAATCAATCTTGCTTGAATGTGAGGTAGTCATTTTAAGTCAAAGTAATTTTTATTAATTATTAATAATTACCTAATGTTATCATTAATAATTTCATTACATTAATTAATAATTACATAATTATGGTACCGTAAGATTAAATTCACCCTTAGGTACTTTTCAATTTTTATATGGCTCACTTCATCCTGAAGATTATTTAACCAACCCATGGCAGAAAATAATTGCCCACTCCTGCTCTAAAGGGTTTAAATGAAACCATTTTTGTCACCACTCCAAAATGTCCAATCCCCATCAACTCAAGACTATATTACTCACAGAATTAAGGAAAGTGTCCATACCAAGTTCATTTCTGAAGAGACAAACAATGTGGAAACCTTTCTGGAATAAACAGACAAACTTTGCATTTTATATATACAGATTACTGTTTCTGGTCATGCTGTATTGAATTATCATGTCCCAATAATTTCTAGCTAATAACTGCAGTTGAATCTTCTGTTTCAATAAATTTATCCTATCAGTTTTATTATTAGTAAAAATTGTTTTGTATTTGTAACACTTGAAAATATTTTGACTTTTTATATGATTAGTTTTAATTAAAATGTCATTTAAATCAGTATGGCTAAACTAATAATATAAATTAACATAATCCAAATAAAGAGTTTATTGCATTTGTATAATTTAAAATTTAAAAAAATTATAATTATTCAAAATAAGTTTATATCATTGCTTTTGTCAATAATTTTTTTCTTATTGATAAAAGTTTATATTTATATAACATAAAGCTGTTTTTTAACAAAGAATTTTTATATTTGATTATAAAATACTTTTCAGTCAATACTTTGCAAAATAAAATTTTGCAAAGTTTCAATTGGAAAATATTGCAAATAACAAATTACAAGTGCTTCTTGAGTCACTAATTTAACTTATACCTAAGCTTTATTTGTAACTTAGAAATCATTGTTAATAGCATTCAGATATTGTATATATATTTTTAAAATATTTAATAATTTAACCAATTTAGAAATTTATTTCAGATATATGAATAAAAAGTTTTAATTATAAAGTGAATTTTTTTTTGATGTAATCTCTATCATTTTGAAATATTGCCATAATATGTTAACAGTACTAACTACTGTGATTTATTTAACAATAGTTTTTATATTATATTTATTGCTAAAGCATTCTGCTATCATAATCCAAAATTCAATAAACTACAGCACTTAATAGCAGTTTTAAGTTAAAAATGTATTTTATTAACCCTAACATTTTCAGAATACACCATCTTCAGTGATATTTAAATTACAACAGATTCTGTAGTCATTCAAATATTGCTGAAGATGGTGTATTCTGAAAGTATTACAATTAATAAAATACATTTATAACTTAAAACTGCTATTAAATTCTGTAGTTTATTGAATTTTGAAGTAATTTGATTATAAGCAGAGTTAATTAAATAACTGCTATCATAATGTTTAAAATTCTTGAAAAGATTTGAAATTTTCTGAAATACAAAAATGAAATGAAACATTAGTAAAAATAAAAGTTCATAGCTAGAATGTTTTCAATTCCAGGAGTACCTGTACTTATAAATAAAAAATAAAATATATTTTGATTGTTATGATATTTTATTCAGGAAATAATTACTATTATTATAGGATGATATTTTTAATGATATATTAAAAAAATTTACAACACAATTAAAATGACTTATTCTTATCATCATTAATACAGGTGTCCCTCCTATAACACAGTAGATAGGTTCCTGAAAAACACCGTGTTGTGTGAAACAGTGTTATATGAAACCCAGAACCAATACAAAAAAGGATTATGTTCCAAAATCAATTCAAAACAAATAACTTTCTTTAGTTCCATATAAGAAACTTAATGTTTATTAAGAATATTAATAATATGAAACATAAAGAAAACAAAAATATATATATAAGCCCTTAAAAAAACAATATACATAAAACAAAAGGAAAGAAAAAGTATACAGCCTATATAACATTCATATGACAATTATATCTTCCTTACAATTGTTTCATTAAAACAAGAACTTTTTTTTTCATTAACAATAACATCAACGTCACTTTCTGAACTTTTTCATGCATTTAAAGTTGGTGTATCTTCTGCTCACTTTACAAAATTTGTAATCTAACCCTCTACAACCTGCTAGAAAATAATCCTTCCTTAACATATATCTAAAAAAACAAAATTTATGAATAAAAAAGTTTTCCTACTCTTTCACATTCCTCTATCAAAGAATAAAAATTTATTTTTTATCTAAGAACTGAATGTTTGAAACACAAAATACTCAATGGTTGCCAATTAACTCAATTTCAAATCAAAATCGAAAATAGACTGCATATTGTCCCGCTCATGGCAAACTAGCAAAATTATATTTATGTTAGCAAAGTATTTCCCAATGATTGCATTTTGTGTGTGTATTGTGTGCCCACTCTCATAGCAAACTAGCAAAGTTGCATTTATGACTAATTTTAGCAAAATATTTCTCAATGATTGCGTTTATGTGTGTATTGTGTGTCCCTAGTATGGATTTACAGAAATTAATGAAAGTGTTTTGTGTTGTAAGAGAATAAACATAATTTTCTAAATGTGTAAGAACCCTGTTGTAAAAGTATCATGTTATATGAGAGTTTCTGCAATTTTCAAATTGTGTTAGTGTGAAACTGTGTTGTAGGAAGCTGTGTTACAAGAGGGGATACCTGTATTAGTATGATATCAATCTCAAAGCAACAAACTAAACATCATATTCAAATTAGAATGAAAGTTTTCTTATATAAATATTAAGAAATATATTAATATAAAGTCATCATTTCAATTTAATTTTTTAAAAGATAGGTTTATTTTACCTATCAAAATAAACAGAAAATACATCAAGAAAGGATGAAAGATTATCTACAAATTACATAAATAAAAAGTTAGCAATGAAATAAAAATAAGTTTCAAATATGAATAGGCATAGTGCAGAGTGCAAAATAATATCTTTTTGCACTTCTGCATTGTGATAGCAAAAGAACAGATTAGGTTATAATAGCTTGAGAATCAAAGACAAATATAATACATAGGCTCTATCAAAATTTTCTTTAAAAAATTGAAAATAACCTTAAATAAATTTAAATATGATATTGTTTCTACAATATTAACTGAAATGATCAAGAGTAACTTTTAATTTTTACCAATATTCTTGATTTATATATAATATGCATTTTTTCTAAAGTATAAACTAAAATTATATATTTTAGAACTTACTCAGCTATATGAACTCCTAATCTTAATCTATCTGTTCCTAAGCAATCTTTGGAATGATCCATTGTAAGCTTAATTCCACGGTTTTTTCCATCAGATAAAGCAGGTATTTCAACTAATTGTATACTATGAGGCTGTTTTCCAAAAAATGTTCGTTTTGATAATGGTTGCATTTGTCGTTTGTAACATGTTCCACTAAAAAAAATTTATATATATTATGAAATTTATTTAAAATTTGTTATTTCATTAATAATAAATATTAATAAATATTTTATACCAAAAAAGCTTTGATCTTTCCACCAGAGCATAAGAATCTCCATCACCAATAAAACTTCCACAATTTGAACATTTGAAACATTCTGGGTGGAACTTATGATCTCCTGCTACCTAGATAGTTTATAAATTAAATAAATAAATAGATAATCTAAAATCTATAACATAAGAATCCCCAATTTACAATAATTCATTTTATAATGGAAATTCATAGTTATTGGTAAGTAGAAAATTTATAATTATTGGTGTTGCCATCAGTAGTTTTACAATAATAATGGCCATACTAATGAACAACACTTCTTTAGTCAATTGTTATATTTTGCAGCAATTCATATTGCTTGAAATGTCTAAAATACAATAAAGAAATTAATCTTAAAAAACAGCATTTGCACAAAGTTCTTTAACAACACAGTTCAGATAAAAGTTGAAATTATCTATTCTATTATTATAAAAGTGATAAAAAAAAAAGAGGTTTAGCAATTTTCATAACTAGTGTAACATTACCAGAAAAATCATACTCTACTAAATAAATTTCTAAGAAAGACAAATTCCAGTATTGATTATAATTTTAATCATCTTAACTTAGAACATAATTTTCCATAAACATAATACTATAAATAGAAGTTAGGTAATCATAACTAAATTTTTAAATATGTTAAATTTTAATATTAAATGTAACTAAGAGATCATTGCTGAACTAATTGACAAACTATTGAGAGCAACAAAACCCAACCATTGACTAGTAGCAATTTTGATATCAAGTTATCAATTGGGAGACTTGTTGGTAGCATGAACCGCTTGTCTCAGAAGTGTAGACTACGTTGACTGCCAGATAAGCATCTTTCATATTCTCACTAGATTCATCTTTCAGATCACCAGATAGCAATCTAAACTTATCTCTGCACTTTTCATCACTCATGTTCTTAAACTTTTCTCTTAATATTTCATCAGGCACATCAAGTGAATCATTATGATTTCTCTCATACCTTTCCTGATTGTACTGATGGATTCCTTATAATTTTTTTTTTTTACTTATTTTTTTTTACTGAAGAAAATGTCTAACACAAACATCATCTCTCAGTACACATCTTTAACAGTTGCACTCCCTTATCACTCATTTTAGGAACATCATATTTCCCTACTAATCCTTCTATACATCTCTCTACTTATTAGTTTTCTAATATTTGAATCACCTTCCACAATCACTATCTAATCTTCAAGGCATTCATTTAGCATATCATTCAGTTCACACGAGAACTTATCTTTCTCAATCTAATTCATATTAACTATAGGAAAATACAGAAATTAGAAACATTTTGTAGGTCTCATTCTCACCCACATCATACTGTCATTCATTTTGAGATATACATTTTTGTTCTTTCATTCTGCAATATGATACATCCATTGGATGTATTGAGGAATGAAAGAACTAATAGCTACTAATAAGCTTACTAATAGCTCAAAGATTATTGGAACACACAATTCCTCTTGCCTCAAAAGACAGGACTCAAAAAGAGGTGCAGTTTTCCAATGGAATCAAATAAACATTGTGCTAGAAAATAGACTGACCAGAATTTATAACAAAATTTTCTGTAAAACTTTGCAATGTGCAAAAATATATATAGAATAAAAGAATAGTTCTTTCATATTTTAACTAAAGAAGGGATTTGTAGAGAGAAAATAAAATATTATGTTTGATCCAAATTTGTTTCAGCTAATCAAAATTTTAAAATTTTAATGCTAAAAATATTTTTCTAATTTATTAATTGCTATAAACAACTGAGTTCTGCTGCTTCTAAATATAAAAGAAATCACAACAAGCACTTGAAGCAGGATAAATGCACTATTTTA
>AYEL01074822.1:0-61967 GCA_000484575.1 Olivierus martensii | reverse complement strand
TGCAAGTACGATGACATGGACGAAGCAGTGTTGAAATGGCTGAAGATGCTGAGAGATAGAAACATGCCTGCCTCAGGACCACTTATAAAGGAAAAGGCAATGGAATATGCACAGGTAGGACATGAGGAGTTCCAAGCGCAAATTTCTGGATGGTTAGACAAATTTAAGAAGTGTCACGGAATCAAAGAAAATGTTATTTCTGGAGAAAGTGGATGCGTATCCTCTGGATGGTTAGACAAATTTAAGAAGAGTCACGGAATCAAAGAAAAAATTATTTCTGGAAAAAGTGGATGCGTATCTGAGACAGATTGTAGCCAGTGGAAAACTACAATTTTAAAACCAATTTTACAGGAGTATCAGCCTGATAATGTTTTTAACATGGATGAAACTGGACTTTTTTTTAAATGTTTATCAAATAAGACTCTAACTTTTAAAGACGATAAATGCTATGGAGGTAAAAATAGCAAGGAACGAATAACTGTTGTCCTTTGTGCCAATATGTCTGGAAAAGAAAAACTTAAAATTTTGCTTATAGGTAAAAGCAAGCAGCCAAGATGTTTTAAAGGAGTGAAGTCATTAGAAGTTGACTATGAATACAATAAGAAATCATGGATGACAAGTGAGATTTTTGAGAAGTGGTTAATTAATTTTTATAAGACAGAAGAGAAAAGTTGTTCTTTTCAGAGACAACTGTCCTGCACATCCTTCTTCTATAGCAAAAAAATTAACAAATGTGACCCTGGTATTTTTTCCTCCAAACACAACGTCAAAATTACAACCAATGGATCAAGGCGTAATAAAAAATCTTAAAATGCATTATCAAAAATAGATTCTCAAGAAACTAATTTTTGTACTTGAAAACGATCAACCCATTGACAATGTAATTAATCTCAGAGTGTGTATATCAGAATTAGCAAAAGTGTGACAAAATGAGGTAGCAGAAATAACAATACAGAATTGCTTCATAAAAGCCGGCTTCTCTGAAAAGTCTGTTGTGGAAGGAGTTAATGTACTGTCACACATTGAGGAATGTTGGAACTAGTTACAGTCAACAGGTACAATAAATGACAAAATCTCACTTAATATTTAAACGTAGATGAAGATGTTATTGTAACAGAATATCCAACAGATGATGACATTTTAAGTTCAATAAAAGATAGTGAAAATCAAAATAAAGACAATGAGGCAGATGAAATAGACCTTCCAAAAAAGAAATAGTGGCTGCATTCGCCAAAGGTTTCGATTTGCAGAAAATGTGCCCGACAATATTTTTGAGTCGCTCAATAAATGCAAACATTTTTATGAGGAATCCGCATTGAAATTGCTTCAGCAGGATATTCGAAATTACTTTACATCTGATAATTAAATACAATATTCTAAATTATTCTAATTTATTTTGTTTAATAAATGCATGTTTTGGTCATGTTATTTTTTATTTATCTATTACATGCAGTAGACTTTTAATACATTAATATACTGTATATATATTTTTAAACATTAAAAAAATTCATTTGTATATTTTTTCCCAAAAACTTTTTTCAAATCATTTAAGTTGGAGTTTTACAAACCGTGAGCCACCATTGTTGCCATCAGGGAAATGCATATGGACAAAATATCACTTAACTACTATACTACATTAGAGAAAATTCAAGTTTCTATATATCGAAATTTTTCTAAGATACCTTCAATTTTGATATATGGAGGTCCGACTGTATTTTTAATTTATTTTATTTTGTAATATGTATTATTACTATTGTATTACATTAATTCAATAATTTTCAAAGTTTTTTCTGTTGAGAAACACATTTTAATATTTTAAAATTTGGCGGCACACCTAAATATTTTAAATAATAATTTAGATTTAATAATGAATTTTTATTAACAGATTATTGTATTTATTCTTATTTATTATTATATTCAGATTACAGATATACTTGTACGAGATTATTAAATGGCAGTCATTATTAAGTTATAGCGTCATCTGCAGATTTTGTCTTTTTAGAGAAACTATAATTTTAATTTAATTTTATTCCTTAATTTTTAAATCATGAATAACAACAAAAAATTTTGGCTATCGCAGAAATTCGAGGATTATATTTTTCTAACTATATCCTACTTATAGGAATCAATACAGTGGTTCGAATGCAAAAAATATATCCAGCCAACCACATTTGACTATTAATATATAGTTGAATGACATTTGACTATTTATATATGATTCATACAATTATATACATACAATTCTTATACATACATGCAATTCATTCTTAATTTTTTGCGGCACACCGTCAAATATTTGATTTTTTTATTGCTAATATCGATTTTTATTCATAAAATTATTCATGAAAATCAAAAATATTCGAGTAAATTATGTTTGTGAAGAGGAAGGTTCTTCTTCATTTGACAGTTTTTGTTAAGAATATTACAGGAAACTACTTGCTTTAAACTAATTACACAAGACATACAGCTCTATTAGCAAGTATAAAGTTATTTATTATGGTATAACGTTTTCGGATCCTTTCACGATCCCTCTTCAGTACCATTCATTTAACTTTACACCATATTTAAAAGAACATTATAAAATAGAGTATACAATAACTTATGTTTGAATGTTGTTCTAATGTTCTGATGTTCTGTTATGTAAACCGTTCTGCTATCGTGTTTATGAAAAATGTATATTATATTTTTAATGCTCTTTTAAATATGGTGTATAGTTAAATGAATGGTACTGAAGAGGGATCGTAGAAAGATCCGAAAATGTAATTTACACTAATAAATAACTTTATACTTGCTAGTAGAGCTGTATGTCTTGTAATTTTGTTAAGAAGTCATCTAACATCGTTTGCCTTTTCCTCTTTCATTCAGCAAACAATTATCGATAACAAGACACTGCATCCATGACATTTCGTCTTGCTTTTGAATTTTGTATCAAAATTTGGATCATTTTGCATAAATTGATCCATAATTTCTGTAATAGTGGCTAAACTTGTGTTGAGAAAATCTGTTGCAAGTTCCTTTTGCTCCTCATCTTCACAAACACTAACTTCCTCATCTTCTTGCTTGTGATTTCAGATTTATGTGAGTATAACAGTTTGAAAAACCACACCAAAGTGAATAAAAAAAATATTGAATTTGGAAAAACTGCATTATATCAAAACAGCATTAAGTGGAGTCTTTATGTATTTATGTATGTATGTATGTATGTATGTATGTATGTATGTATGTATGTATGTAATGTATGTAATGTATATATAAATGTATATATATATATATTTGAAAGACAATTATTTTGGTAAATCTGAAGCAAATGCATATTTATGTATCACATTTCATAATAAACATTTACTGATATAATTAATAAAGTATTTTGTAAAAAATGATTTTTTAAAATGAATTTGTGTAGAAATTGAAATTAGCATTTCTATGTTTACAAATCAAGTCCAATTGTTTTATAATGTTTTGGATGAAAACAATGAAAATATACAACAAGTGAAAGATATAACTTATATTTTTTAAATTAAATAGACATAATATGTTGTTATGTAACTATTGAAGTCTCTTACACTGAACTTTCAGAAAGAAATGGTGGAACGTAAACTAAATTTGACTATTCAACACAAATATAAACTCTTACTAGAAATATTGGTGAAAAACCAAAACAGACATAATAATGCAAAATTCATTTTGATACTCATGTTTATCATAAGTTTTTAAAAAAGAAAACAAAAATGTAGCATTTCTATGTTTACAAATCAAGTCCAATTGTTTTATAATGTTTTGGATGAAAACAATGAAAATATACAACAAGTGAAAGATATAACTTATATTTTTTAAATTAAATAGACATAATATGTTGTTATGTAACTATTGAAGTCTCTTACACTGAACTTTCAGAAAGAAATGGTGGAACGTAAACTAAATTTGACTATTCAACACAAATATAAACTCTTACTAGAAATATTGGTGAAAAACCAAAACAGACATAATAATGCAAAATTCATTTTGATACTCATGTTCATTTTTGTTTTCTTTTTTAAAAACTTATGATAAAGTTGTGAAAGTTATCATGGAAATGAAATAAATATCATTTGGTCAATCAACAGATATTAAACACTATATCAATGAGAATCATTTGGAACAGTTTTTAACTTTATTACAAATGCAGAAAGAAGTATATACATTTTCAAATAAAACAATAAAAATATATTACTTCCCATAGTCGCCATTATGTTATTGCCAGTGCTTTTCTTGGTGCTTTGACAACTTATCTCTTAATTATTTGTGCAGTTATGACTATATAATGTTACATTTTGCCTAAATTAATAATAACATAGATTAATTTGTAAATAATAAACTTTTGCCTAAATTAATAATAATATAGATTAATTTGTAAATAATAAATTAAAACTTTCCTAATAAAGGCTCAAAATCAGTTTTCAGATAAAATTATTGAACACTTATCATTAAGCCTACTTAACCCTGTTGTTCGGAAAAAATTAGTGGAATCATCCAAAGCCTTGCAAACTCGAATTCGCACCTGAACTGATTAATCTCACTGATTTGTAAGTATTGTAAGGAAACTGAACATATTCCACCTAGGTGAACACCTTTTTGAAAACGACTGTACCTATCTTGTGCAATCTGCATCCACTTGGGAACCAATTACTTTTCTTATATCCACTGTTTGTATTACCTGCCAAGATATTTTTTCCTTGTCTTGGTTGCCACTCTGTAATTCTCTCTGTCCATCGGTTATTGGTGTATCTTGCTGTGACCTGCCCAACGTCACTTACTGCTTCTAACTGTTATCACAGTTTCAGATGTTTATTGCAAAAATAATTGTTCTATGTTTGTTTTCTATTTTTGTATTATTGTTCCTAATTGACCAGATTATATACTAAGTAACACAAGCACTATAATGCAGTAGAGATGTATTCTAAAATACTTTATTAGAGAACAAACGTTTTTGGCTTTCTATTGCCATCCTCAGGTTCTAAAGCTCAAATACAAATTTTGAACACATTTAATGGCTTTAAAGAGCATTCAGAGTTCTAAAAATTTAAAATATATAATAAAATAATCAAAAACAAAACATAACGTTACCATGGTTACATAAGTTTTCGTAATGGTTACCGCATTAGTATATTACTCATCAAGGTGAGCCACATGCTATTTCAAAATACAAAAAAAACGATAAAAGACAAAAATATATTGTGATATCAGTTCTTTTTCTGACTTACACTTAGAAAATTTAAAGAATGTCTAGAGTTTCAAGTTGCATGTAGAATTTACAGCTTCCTGTTGCAAGTAATATCGTTTGTATGAAATTTTGTATTTTCTTTTAAAGTATATTGTTAAATTTATTTATTTATTTATTTTTGATAATTATGTGTCCAATATTAAATTAAATAATTGAATGAACTATCATCATACCAATAATACTATTATTCTGATAACCATTCGATATGTGTATTTAATTCGGGTTCATTGATGGTTTATGTTATCTCGACTGATTTTTAATTGTGATATTAAGCCAGGCAGAATATCATTGCAGTAGATCACATAACTCTTTTTAATGGAAAAGTATCTTTTATATATTTCATCCCTAATTTTGTTTATATATATATATTATAAAGTTCAAAAATATCTAGAGATTCCGGTTGCAAATAATATCTTCAAGAGCTATAATGTAAATCGAATCTCAGGATAAATTCATTTTTAAATAAGTTTTATAAAAAGAAAATCATATCTTGCTGAAGTTTAATATATAAATACATAAATATATATATAGTGTATATATAAAATTTCACATTTAGTAAGTCGAGAAGCCCACAAATAGATTTTGAAAGTCGAACCTAGTTCAATTTAAAAGAACACTTTTTTTTTTCTTTACTTTAAAGTTCAAATTCCTAATCGAAATATATTTTTTTTTGTCAGTTAAAATTCCATTAAAAGTTTATAAGTGGTTAATGTATACATAAAAACTTCTTAATTTTGAAAAAAAAATATTGTTGTGATAATTTGTAACTTTATTATATATAATTTTGGCATACGTGAACTTTGACAATTGTCTGTTATTACGCTAATCTGTTTTGGTCGTTTGCTTTATCGTGTTAGGTACATTATTGTAGAAGTATTTGCAGCAAGATAAGATAAGCAATCGAAGGCCACGTCAATACAGAATCTGATTGATGTCACGTATGATGGTGACATTCAATGCAATCTTTTTTTTTTCCCCATATAAAAGTTCAGTATTGATGCTGTTGTACCTTTTGCTTGGCTATTTTTTTCAATAAAATAAAATTTAAATTTTAGTATTGCAAAATAGCATTAAAATCAAATTCGTGTTTCTTTAATTTTATTGTGAAAATTAATGATAATTTATGTATGTAAGCCGAGTTAATTGCTCAGCAACACGTTAATTAAGGTGTTCGTTCTTTGTTGCATTCATTAGCATAGTTTGCTTTGCTATTGCTTTCAGTGAATATTAAAAATTATTGATTCTTTTATTATACTTTTACGCTATTACTGATTCTTTTACATAAATATATTCAAGTACTTTAAAATTTATGTACTGTGGTTAAGCATGCAACTTTTTCTTTTCGGTTTTCCATTGTTTGAGTATGCACAATGTTTCACTTCGGTACGCATTCTTTATGCATAACTTATTATTTTTTGTATCTAAAATAATATTTTTGTTTATTAATACAATAAATATTAAAAAAAAAAATAAATTTTTGCAACGTTAGCTATTGATATAATGGCATTTTTTTGTTACAGAAGCTACTTAAAAATAATTATTAATTTATTATTTTTATTCTTGTGTTTGTCATCTATCAGTTTGGAAGGAAATCAGTTAAATTCCACGAAAATAGTATTATACAACACGCTCGAGTGTGCAATAAGTTAAAAGTAAGAACAGAGGAATTTTTGTTATTTTTTATTTTTTCCATTTGATAATAAAATGTCAACGGTTGGAGATAGAAGTAGAGTTTTTCCTCGATATATCAATAGCAGAATTATTTTGCTTTCTACTAACTTATCCTCGGAGGAAAAAGAAATTACGATATTTCATTTCTAGAAATGCTTCCATTGCAGTCAAAGTTCGACAGACGGAAGGTTCGATTTAAATCGACTCAGCAGAACAACCCCAAGGTCTGTACGTTGGGAATCGATCGAAAACTAACTCAGTTCCTTTCTCACCATTGGAAGTTCGGTATTATTTACTTCTCTTAACGTTTAAGAGCATTATGCGTAAAGATAGTCGAGAGCCGTTCTTCTATAGCATCGCTATTTAATCGAAATTCAAAAATTTGAAAAATAAACAAACACGCTTTCTAGTCATTTTTTCCATTATGTTAACGAAAATTGCATTTGCATATTGCATCACTATATTTTAAAACATAGAAAAATACAAATTATAGGAAAAAATACAATTCGTAAACATGGTTTCTTTTATATATATATATATACAATATGTTTTGTTTTTGATTATTTTGTTATATATTTTAAATTTTTAGAACTCTGAACGCTCTTTAAAGCCGTTAAATGTGTTTGAAAATTTGTATTTGAGCTTAAGAACCTGAGGATGGCGATAGATAGCCGAAAACATTGTTTCTCTAATAAAATATTTTAGAATACATCTCTACTGTGTTATAGTGCTTGTGCTACTTAGTATGTAATAAAGAGTATAAGCAGTTGGTATATAAAATATGGATGACCAGATTATTTCCAGATACTTTTTAAACGCTATATTTTTCCTTTGCATTCTCTAAATATTTTCTATCTCTCTATTAGAATAGTGTAATATATACAGAAATGGAATTCATAATGTTATCTGCCCTTCTATGAATAGTGTTAGTTATATTATATTCAATCGTTCATAGAATTTTGATCATACTTTTACTTAAAGAAATTCTACTTAAGCATTGTGTTAGCTCATGAATTTCTTAGTTTTGGCTTGTTATAGTACCGCAATAAGTATATGCTTGCTGTAGGATGCAAAGTCTTATTCAATAACTATAATTGAATAAGACTTTGCAGCCTACTGTTTTTTAGCTATAGTTTTTGAACATCTGAATTTTTTACAAATAGTATTACTACTGTTTTCTACCATATATCCAGTGCATTTTTGCAAAGATAGATTTTAGACATAGGTTATTTCTAAAATCTGATTATAATGGTGTGCAGCCAGTTTGTTGAATACAGTCAGATAATAAGGAATATTGATACCTAATTCTTTATAAAAAACCCTGCATATATCTATAAATATTATATTGTAGTCTTTACTTTTTTATTATAGGATGAGTATATTTGCATAGATTAATATAATTTATAATATATATATTGTGACTCACATTATACATCTTATCAATATATTTTGCTCATTACTTTATTCTATTTTTAATAATAGGATAAAATATTTGAATATTAAGTCAACTGCCTTAACAAAACTTTGTTTGGAATTTATGATATTGTATTCAAAGTTATCTTAAAAAAGCTAATTCCATACATTATAATTTTAACTAATAATGATCCACTAGAAGCATCAAAATCATTTTTCTCAAGCATAATAAATACTTTCCTGTCTTAAGTGCTTAGATCAGTTTGATTTAGTGGCTACAACAATCTTTTATAAAATGCATAATTATATGCATCAATATTGAAGATTTATGAATTTATAATATTTAATAAAATAATTAACGACTAAGTATAACTTTTCAAATATTTTAAAAAATAGATCTGTCAACATAAGTTAAGTTCATTATATTTAGAACTAATCAATAATTTATAATTATATTTTTTCTTATTCTTAACACTTAATGGTTTTAATAGTAGAAATTTATTTAAAAATTTTTTATAATAAAGAATAAAACAATATACTTATTCTATTCATTCAAAAGAATTAAAATTACATTTGAAAAATATACAATTAAACTGAAATAATTAAAATACTGACCTCTCTTTAGGAAAGGATTGAGAACATTTATTAACTGTATCTATTAAATAAAATAAAATAATTAGATAATCTCCGAATTTTTTACTGTTATTTTAATTATACAGGGTGATTCAGAAAGGTTATGCCAAAATTTACAGACTTGTAGAGGAAAAGATCCTAAATAAAAAAGTATATAATGCATGAAAGTTTTGTGATGTCATTTCTGGTTCAGTCAAAAATTATTTTTAAAATATGTGCTTATTTTGTATTTTTAAAATCATCTATAAATTTTAATTACTTAAAAACTATCCTAAAAAATTTAGAGCATCGAGAACAAATTGTTTATTAAATTAGCAACTGATTATTTAAATGAAGAATAATTGTTTTACAAACATGGCATTATTTTTGAACATAGCAATGTAAAGGTTCAAAATGATAATGTTTGAAAATGAATGGCATTTTTAAAAATCATGATACACATTCTCAAAGATGAAACTGTTGTTTCTGACTCAATATTTTCAGAAATGGCAATAAGAGTGTAAAATATCTATATTCTTAATTAAATAAAATAACTAATAAATAAACATAATAGAAAATATAAATAAAGAAACGTTTGGGTTTGATTCCTCACAAAACAAGCTTCGCACATTGATCAAGGGTGATGATTTTTAGCATTCTGAAATTATAAATTTAGTATTTTGAATTATTAATTTAGCATTTTATAGCATCTGTCTGTTTCACATTTAGTATTTTAGAGCATTTTCTAGGAAAATTTGGTTTTTAGGTTAATGTAGATACCTGGACCATACAATACAATAACAACTTCATTAAATAATTTAAATTTTAATTCATAAGAAGTTAATAAATTAGCAAAAAATTCAATTTTAACTAATGCAAAATGAAATCTATGATTCAGTTATCTTAAAAAAATTAATAAAACAAGGAATTTGTGTTGTTTGTTTGAAGTATTTTTTCGGGCACATCAACAACATGGGCTATAATGTGTCAGGAAATGTTAAAGATAGATTGTCAGAATTAATTGTAATAATCAAGGTACAGAAAAATCATATTTTGGTGACTAAACTGACATCTGAAAAATAAGAGAGATATATTATGTAATAATACATAGGGTTGGAACGTAATAATCAAGGTACAGAAAAATCATATTTTGGTGACTAAACTGACATCTGAAAAATAAAAGAGATATATTATGTAATAATACATAGGGTTGGAGCAAAATGCCCATTGATAGGGAGGTTTAAAATTTTGCTTTAAGCAGCATTAATGAACTTATATTTCAGTCATCATTAATAGGTAGATCTACAATAAAATTAAAAAATTAAAACTATACATATAGAATGAGATCTTTATTTCAGCAAAAACCAATTTATTTAAATTGGCATTCAAAATAATTGCTTTTTAAAGGATGAAGAAGTCATTTAACAATTAACAAATCCAATAAAATAATACCATAGAATAAATTTCTACATTATCATCCTTCATTATAATTTTTCTGTTTGTTACAATTAAACTATATTTAATGAAAAATCTTTCAGCATCTATACTCAGTTGGTGCCTAGATGCATTTTAATGCTGCTTGGTAGTCTGAAAATTTTACCTGTATTGCTAAGATGATCTATACGGAATCTATTGTACTTCTGTATGTTTCTTCTTTCTTTTTTCCTTAAATACTTTAACCATGTGACTATGAAAATACTCATATTCATCTATTATATAGAATATAGAATAGAATAGAATAATAACTAATCGCTTAATAGAAATTTAAAGATTGATAGTGAGGAATTAAATTGAAAAACATGTATAATTAAAAGCAATTATGTAGTAAATATATATTTTTGCAGTATGTTCATTTGATTATACAATGTTTTTAATTATCCTATTTATATTTCTGAATCCTTACTCTAAAATGTAGTTAAAAAAATTTTAAATGTGATGTTGCCTGCAACAATCTTACAGACTCATTAAATGGCCCTTGAATTAAAATGAGTTTGGCACACCTGGTATAAACTATATTAAAAATCAATAAAACGTAATATTATATATTATATAAACAATAAAAATTTTATGCTGCATATAAATTGTGTATTATAAATATGTCTGGGAAAATATAAAACAATATTTTTTTTTAATGTAAATTGTTTAATTTAAAACATAAATAATGGAATTTTTGTAATACTATACATATAAAACTGAAAAGGGTTAGCAGAAAATGTATTATAAATATAGAAAACATTTAAAGCATGTTAGACATGTAAACAATATGATGGATTTCCAATATTGAACATCCTTGTATTAACTGACTTTTATTTTTGAATTCAAATATAATCCAAAACTTCTTTTTTTATTACTGTTTTTCATATATTTGAGCTAGAAAGATATTTTTATAAATATCCAATTGAAATTTTGCATAATCTTCCCTGTTTATATTCATAGAGTTCCAAAATTAGAAAAAAAAGGAGAATTCAGTAAAGTAAATATGGTATTAACATCTAAAAAAACATATGCAAAAGAATTCATATTCATATACATTTGATCATTTTTAGGTTCTTAGGTATAATAAATAAAAGGCCTTGAAAGTTATCAAAATTTGCATTATTAGTTAATTTGATTTACGACAAGTTGTAATTTGCTATTGTAACAATTCCCCATTAATGCTTACAGTTTCCTTATCTTAATAATCATTACAACAAACTTGTAATTTCTTGAAAATTTATCGATTATAATATGAAATTTTTCTCAGACATGAGGTTCAAATTGAATTTTACTGTAAAATCCAAATTTCTGAAAGAATTAACAAGATTGATTACAGATCACCAAAACATAGGCCAGGCATAAAATAAAATTGAGAATAGAAATTTCTAAAAGAAACTTTGCAATCTACCTGGGACAGACAATGAAAGCAATCAGATTATGTAAAATTTCAGAAATGTAAAAATCTTAAGGAAACAGAATTTATTAAAATTTTTAAAATCACATTCAAAAAATATTTTGCATTTATATCACAGCACCATGTATATTTCATGTTTTGATGCATTTTGCATTATTTAGCAAATTCATAATCAATAAAAAAATTGATTAATCAATGATGAGAAATGAAAATATGTAAGTTCATATCATTTGGGAGCATTTAGCATTTTGTCACTACTGCAAACAAGCAGTTCCAGAAAGAACTAAAATTGCTTACTTTCTGAATGAGTCATTTATTTTTCATTTATTTAATATTTGGAATCCATTGATTTAATGTGTCCAATTTGATGTTGATTTAACCATTAAAAAAAAGATTAAAAAAGCTAAAAATAGATTTCATGATGACATCATAATCTTGAAACATGACATTATTAATGTTACATCATTGTAGTCATAAATAATTGGTTTGGTGATATCACCTATTGTAGTTGTAATGATATCATAGTTCCATCATGACATCATTTGAATCAGGTAAGCCAAAAGTAACTCCCATCTCTACTAATATTTAGCAACATCTATAGGCAATAACATAAACTAAAATTATTGTCTGCTATAACTCCTGTTTTTTAGTAACAATTTTTACTATAGTTACAAATCTTTATCAGGAATAGTATTTATAGTTTTAGTTTTTTAATTTTTTAATTTATAGTTCCTGTTAAAGAGCTGTAAGTATAGTAAAAATTATAAACTAAAATTTTGATTAAAATGAAATCCTATCTTGCAGGATTAAAAGATGCAGTGCTGTGGTGTCCCTTAATGGCATAACATCATTACTGAATTCATGAAAATCCATTAATTAGTTCAAAGTTATTATTGTGGGGACACAGACAACAGATAGGAATAATATTGTAAGTCTCCATTTTTTTTTTTGAAAAGTAGGCTAAAAATCACCACATTTAGGCCCAATCCACAATATCGATCTGCTCATATCCAATCTATCTTTGCTCTCAGTCCGGTCATTTTACAACGTGTTCACATATTCACTCACCAGTAAGTCTGAAACTGGTCTCCAGGTTGGATATAGTCACTTGTGTGCTATAGAAAATTTTTATCTGATGAGTTATCAATTATGGCTATTCTTCTTGATGAGGAGGAAAAAAGACAAAAAGAAGGATGTGGGTATATTAAAGTTTAACGCAAAGAAAACTTGAAGGAGAATATTACACTCTATATCCTTATTTAATAGATGATGAAGATAAATTGATAAAATATTTTCAAATGAATTTTCTTATAATCATCATCACTATAATATGGTAATTGTAAGTTATATAAACCTGGTTTGAGCATTTCATCTAAAATGAAAAAAATTGCTATATTAATTTCACTTTGAATATATTTAAATAAATAAACTTGAGGGTAAATAATATTAATTAATTTATAAACATACTTTTTCAGAATTCCATATAGGTTTTTCATTGTTCAAAGCATATATAATTTTTCTTAAATTTTTAAAATAATAAAACTAGAATGACTGCTGTCTGAACAAAGAAAGCAATTCACACTATCAGTATAAGTCCAGACAAGTTTGGTTACATTCCAGTGAAATATTCTTTCCAATCAACCTTGATTGGAGTGTGATTGGATGAGACTTGACCATTACTCATAGTGTGAATAAGCTCATTACAAACAATGTAGAAATATTTGACTGGACTGTGAGTGGAGATGGACTGTGAGTGGCTTGATAGTGTGGATCAGGCCTTAACAATGAACTGGAATGCTTTACTACTAATAAATGAAATCTCTCAAACCATTAGCATATCTTGCATAATACTATCTCAAATATATATCACAACTACTTGAAATTCATAATAGTAACTGAAGGCTTAATTGTAAATCTATGCCTTTAAATCTTTCAAATTTCATTATAATTTCAAAATTTGTTATTTGAAAATCAACATAAATTAATTTTGGACTAAGTTTCAATCATCACAAAATTAACATTTGTGACTCTTGCCATTTTTTTTACATTTTGATAATGGACAATACAGAGCAATTCAAATTAATATCTGTAAACATATATCACATAGTTCATATTTAAAAGACACTGCTAAATTTCGATTTCATTATGAAAAATTTTCTTTATTAAAATGTTTATAGATATATTTTAAGACATCTTATAATTTCATTATCATTATTAATTATAAAATATTTTTACTTACAAGTTCTAGGTGGAGGAGGAGGAGGTGGGCTTTTATTTAGAATTTTTAGTTGATTCTGTTTTTAAAGAAAAATATAATTAACATTTTTATTAATTTACATTTAAATGATTATTCAATTATATGGTTTATAAAACTAAAATCAACCTGCATTAAAGAAATTTCTTTTAATTTTTTTTCTTGTTCCTGTATTAAATAATCTTGTTTCTTAGATACATAAGACCATTCAGTAAACCTGGATTGGATTTTAAAGCTGTTTTCACTCTATAGTTTATTAAATTATAATCTTCTTGTTTATAACTTGACTGTCTTTAGGAAAAGACTGAGAAGATTTATTAACTGTATAAGTTCTAGGTGGAGGAGGAGGTGGGCTTTTATTTGGAATTTTTAGTTGATTCTGCATTAAAGAAATTTCTTTTTTTCCTTGTTCCTGTATTAAATAATCTTGTTTCTTAGAAACAGCCATTAACTTTTGGATTTGTTTTTCATAATATTTTTCATTAAAAGCCTTTTTTTCCTGTTCATTTTTTATCTGTTTAATACTTTCTTGAAGAGCTATATTTAACTTTTCTATTTTTAAATTGTGTTCATACAACTGTTTATCCATTTTCTTTTGCCATTCTCTCTCTTGTTTCTTTAAATATTTTTGGACATCTGATTCAACAAAGGTTAACTGACTTAAATTGCTCTTTTAATGCTTCAACTTCTTGTTCTCTTTTTAAATCAAATGAATGATGATTAGTTTTCTCTAAATAGGACTGAGTGACTTCTACATATTTCTCCTGCAATTCTTTTAATGCAACTTCTGATTTTTGATGTTTTCTTTGCATCTCTTTCAATTCTTTGAATTAAGTATTTTGAACTGCTTCTAATTCAGCTGAATATTTTTTCATTTCATCCTTTTTCCATTCTTCTATAGATTTCAATAAAGTATCATTTTCTTTATGAGATTTCTATAATTTTATTTTTATTGATTACATCTTCTTTAATAGATGTACCCATTGAATTTTTAAGTTTTTCTTTAATATCTTCTAATTGTTTTCCTAAAGCAATAAGTGCATTTGTATTGTCTTTAGATCTGGTATCATCATCAAAATTGCTTATTTTTTCTGCAAATTCTGGATGTCGCCTCAAAATGTGACTTTTAAGAAAAGATGGACCAATAAATGTTTTTGGGCAAGGAGAGCATTGGGAATACTGCTTATTTAGTGATACAAAATATTGTTGCTGAGCTGCCAGCTGTTGTTTTCTATTTTTACATTGTTTCCTCAAATCATTTACAATCTTCTGATCTTTAGACGAGCAGCTTTTTCTTCTTTTAAATTATCTAAAGATTGCTTTAATTTCTCTTCTAAATTCTGAATTATATTTGCCAAATATTCTTGGGAATGCAATAAATATTCGATAATCAACTGTGCAAGTTTATATAATTTGATGTAATTAGAATCTACAGAATTTCTATCCACTTCATATTCAATACACAAAAAGTAATATGAACAATGTTATCTTGCAAACAATGAAAATCAAGATTATGTGATAATTTTTCAATGTCTATAGAAGCTAACATTTCCAGTCTATTCTTTCTCGGCTTTTGTCCCAGTTGTTTTTGTTTTTTTTGCTCCAATATATTTTTTAATTGTCTTTTAAATTCAGAAACGGTCAATTTGCTAAAGTCCATAATGAACCAGCTTAACTATGGAGAAAATTGAAAAGACAAACGCAAACTGAGAGCGAAACGCTATGTTGCGTTATGTAACAGTTGAATGCTAAGCCTAAGAAATACCAAAGACATAGGTGGCGCCGCAAGTGGAGAAATGACTAGTGACATTCGTCTGGCAGACAAGAGAGCTTGAAACTTGCGCCACACTATATAAAGCCCCCAGGTCACGCCACCTGATGGTCGTTGATGTATACATTTAATCTCGCTACAGATTCATTTGATTCCGAGATTAAACTGCACAACGGTAAACACAGTGCAACATCCGATGCACTTATCAAAGTTCAGAGATAAACGGGAGAGGTTCTGCTGCCTCGTTCTGCCGATCCATTACAGTACTGGAAAAAAAAACGAAAGAAGGTACCCAAGTCTGTCGCTATTGGCAAAAAAATCTCAGTTTGGCTACTTCAGTACCAGCTGAACCAATATTTTTTAAGACAGCAAATTATAAATCAACAAAGGAATATTGTTGATAAAATTTTTTTTGAACACCAATAGTGTGTAAGATGGTTTCTTATTTTTCGTTTGTTTTTCACTTTAGTTCGAGTTTTTTGTCAGTAAAATAAAATTATTCTATATACCAAGAGCTGTACACCACGAGGTATTTGTTATTTGTTAATAAATATTGTTAATAATAACAGTTATTTGTTAATAAAAACGAATTACTGGAGTGACCGTGTTTCTTCCGAAATCTAGGCTGTAATCTCTATTTGGGGCCGAAAATGTTTATTCTGGTTATGAATGACGGTAATGCTTCACCTGATGGAGTGTACAATAACATCATGAACCTTATCATAAATATTATCAAGATTCTCAAATTATAAAGGTTTCCTTAGTGGAAACAAAGAGAGAATACTTTCAATGCTTTATAGAACATACTTAAAATTCTGTTTTTAAAAAAAACAAGAATATAATTCTTCGTCTTGAGTATGAAAATACTTTTCGCAAGTTCCGCTAGATGGAAGGAAACTCGAACTTTCTCAAGTTTTGACGTCATCCGTTCGAGCTGCTCGAACTGAGCTGAAGCACAACACTAAAATCGATGTTCGATGTTTAAAACATCGATGTTTTATGAACATCAACGTTTTAGTATCGATGTTTTTTTCTGGTTATATAGTAGAATTAACATTTGTTAAGTAATATTACATAATATTTTTATAAACGGAATTTTTTATATTTGGTAATGACTTTACTTAATTTTTTAGTTTTCTATTAGGGAAATCCATTGATGTATATAGACTGCTCAATGTTATAAAAACGATGCTTAATCAGAAAAGCTAGTGAAATATTAATTGACAGAAGTCGCTTGAGGGTGCAACATTTTACGAAAAATAATCTTTATGCAGTCACTAAACAAAAAATATTGGCTGTAAATATAAATTAAAACAGTTACACTTTAGTTCAAAAATTTAATTATTATAAAAATAATTGCAATATAAATAAAATAATTTTTGGTATAAGTATCAAATTGATTTTTTTCTGCACATAATAAATACTTTGATTAATATTAATCATAATATATAAAATAATAACAATTTGTTTTTAACATCGATGTTTCCTTTCGATTAGTGTTTCCGGGCGGGAATTCCTTCCCACCTGTTCTCGGGAATTTTTTCGTTTTCCCGTTCCAGAATCCCGAGGAAATTTGGTCGAGAAATTGGGAAAATCGGCTCTTAGAATCCAGTAATAACCACAAAATGTGGGAAATAAACGTATTACTCACAATGTATCATTTTAAAAATTTTTATCGCTATCATTATGTTACAATATTACATGCCACTAGAAATTCATGTGCAATAGCAGAATCAAATAGCACATGACCAGCTAATTTTAATTCTTTCGAAATCGAGCATATTTGATCATGGAGAATAGAAAACAGTTTGTATTTAAACAGAAAAATATTTATTTTTATAACCCCAGGTTTTCACTACAAAGTCATCTTCAAGTGAACTAACTAAGGAAATCTATAACAACATACCTTAATATGACATTGTAATCATATCCTGGGTTATGAAAATTAATATATTTACAACACCACTGTAAATACAAACCATTTGTTCTCCACGATAAATCGTTTCCACAAAGTGACAGCCAATTCTACCAACCACACTCGATCAGCCGACGAGTATGATGTTGGAATGCAAACTTAACATTACCAAGGATTTTGATAACAATGAAAATTTGTGAATTGGCAAGAAAGTTTGAGCTACTAGAATCCAGAGTAAAAATAATCATAAAGGATAATGAAAGAATTCTCGATACGGTGAAAAATGCTTAATCCTTGAACTTAAGCATCATTCGTAAACGTCATTATATTATTGCTGAGATGGAAACAATGCTGAAATTATGGTGGGATAATTAAGTAAAATTGAATAATTTTTTAAGTAACTCATTTATTTTTTTAATATTTTGTATTAATATGTATAAAGAATTGCAATTTTAAACAAAATGTTTATTAAGTAAATGTTTAATAATTTCAAGCAAAATGTTTAATAAAATTGTTTTCTTATTTTTTGTTAGTCCTTGGTCCCAATTAAACCAAATTTATATGTATTTATTTGCAAAGTTGTACCCCGACTTATGCAAATTCGAATTACACGATTTTCATCGGACCCACCTATCGCGTAACTTCAGGATATTACTGTAATTGTTCTGTGAAGCCCGCATAGAGGCCCACACGGCCTGCAGGCCCGAGGACGATATTGACAGGCATTGGCCTAAAGAGCGATGAGCGGCGCGCGTAAAAACGAGTAATGAGGTTCGGCAGATAGAACAGAGACGACGTTCAACATGAATAACTTCCTTTATTAGAGAGAGATCTTTAACATTGGTTTTTAACAAAAGAGAAGTACCTGAATATATATATATATCCAAAGGTTGATGACTAATACAACACTGATGTCGGACTCCGACACAAAATAGTCTTTAATCCAAATTTTTAAGTCTTTAGTCCTTATTTCACAAATGGGATTTTCTGGAGCACACAGAGGATCTGTTGAATGACACTGATGTTTCACATGTTTCTTTTCCTCACTCAAGAACCAATAAAAAAAAATCTGAATGAATAAAAATAGGTAAAGACGGAGAATAACGGACGACTTCGTAGAACTTGCGGAAACTGACGTTGGTCAAAACGTTGTATTGGGAAGGGCAGCGGATGGGTAGAACAAGAGTAGTAGTGGACCAAGCGGCGATCGAAGGCGGCACGGGCTCTTAAATACCCGTGACCTTCCTGACCCTTATTCCTGGGCTGAGAACAAAGTTGTTTATTTCTCAAACATTCGTCGAGATAGGTGTCCGATTCGTGACTATCGGGCAGATACTTCGTATAAACATTATTCTTCGATTTATTATTATGATGGACGAAGTTCGCGAGCTACAACTCGAACTGTCGTCATATTTCTTTTCGTTTGTTTTAATAAAACGTCTCCCCTTTCCTTGGAATTTCCCCAATTCTTCTCCGTTCGGAGGAGGCAATTCATGACCCCCACAATTCTAAGCTATTCATTTCAAATATGTAGAAAGAATTTAAATAAATGAAAGTAAAACGTATAAAATTAATTCATTAATTTTATATGTTTTACTTTCATTTATTTAATAAGCCAATTGGATTAACAAATTATTATTTTTAAGATATGGTATTTCAATATCTAGTTATATTGTACTAATAATTAGAAATTACAGAAATATTTATTGAACTGGAAAAAATAATTATGATCAAAAATATTTAGAATTTATTTTATCCAAAATGAATATTTGACAAATCAAGTATTTTATTATTCACTTATAATCATTTTTGATAATAATTTTTAATATTTTGAATTTTTTTTGATTTGATAGAAAAATGTTATTCGGCAATTACTAATATTTTCAATAATTATTTTTTTTCCTTTTTAATATATATTTATTGAAATTTTATGTATAGATACCATAATTATCAATATTTTAAAGTCACAATGCCACTATTGAATTTTGTATAAAAATATCAAATAAAGTTAAATATTGATATTTGAGCCGTTCAAAGCCAAATTGATTAACTCCACTTTTTGAATTTTTTAAAATTTTAGTGTCAATACACTTGATTGACTATTAACTATTTATAACAAAAATATATTTCCTTAATAGTTAGGCTTAACACCACTAAATGACAAAAATTTTTTTGGCCATTGAATAATAAATAAATTATTTCAGAAGCCAATTCAATTAACTCCATATTCTAATGTAAATCGTGACAATAATGCGATTCAAACATTTTTAAGTGTCGTATTATGCCTAAGACATTTTTTGAATTTACCTTTTAAAGTTAGAAATATACAGTATTTTTATATCTTTTAAAATCACTAAATTGGAAAGATCGATTGAGAGACATGTAAGAAAGATACGATACCGTCTACATGAAAGTTTGGCTAACCAATTTTTATTAAATAAATTTTTTGGTTTTAGTCAAGATCTTTCTTTAGTCATCTAGGATATGACAATAAGAATTTAGTTAAGTAATTTTTTTAATACAATATATTAGATAATAACGGCAAGCTGTTCATTTTGTCATAAAAAATAATTAATCGGTTACTGTTATATGTGGATATTAATAGAATAACACCTTTGTAAAATAAATAATTTATTATATTTTATTATTAAAATAACAGATGATTAAATACAAAAATAAGGTGGACAATATGGAGACTACTGTGACCATGATTTGATGACTGCGACTAAAAGTTGTTTCCCACCAGCACGGAACCACGGCGAAATACATGCGTGTTGCGTGCAGTAGCGCTGAGATGGGGGAAAGAGGAGACAAATTCCCCAGGCCCATAGAAGATTGAGGGGCCCAGGCCGCCTTCTAACAATAAGATTTTTTTCTACTTTTTTAAATTAAGTAACTGCGCATATAAGATATATAGAATTAAAATTGTATTATAAAAATCTAAGGTAAAGAAAAATCTTTGTTTTCTAAACAGTTAAAATAAGAATTATTTATGATAATTAGACATAAACATTTCATTTAAACAGAGATGGAATTGACAGACTGACAGGACCCACAACAAATTTTTTAGAGCAGGGGTGTCAAACTGGCGGCCCATGGGCCGCATCCGGCCCTCGAAGTGATTTTTTGTGGCCCTCAACACTCTTAGCTAAAATGAAAATCAGAAAAATGTTATGAGATAATAGGAAATAATTGTCGCTTTGTAGTTATGTTATATACTACAATACACTAGTGTGATTTTAATGAAATCTAATTGCACCAGTTTTTTTCAATTAGCCTTATCAGACATGATAAGGCTAACCGATCTGAAAGATCAGTACAGATGATACTGATCTTTCAGATTGGTGACAAACATTAAGTGCTTTCTTGCCAGGTCTACATCATATTGTACGAAATTTCTTACATGAAAACAGAAAGCCATAAATGAGAACCTATATTTTTTAGAATAGACAAATATAATGATCAAGTTCCAAGCAATCCCTCTGAAGGACGAAAACAGAAAGCCATAAATGAGAACCTATATTTTTTAGGATAGACAAATATAATGATCAAGTTCCAAGCAATCCCTCTGAAGGACGTGTATAAAGAATGCGTTAATGGGCTAGTTAAAGATTTATTTGTTGTGTTATTAACTTATTTTAAAAATGTAAGTAGTTATGGATATTTGAATTTATAAAATTTTAATTTAAGCTTTTGTTTCTGTACAGAAAATGTGGTTTTTAAGGCTTAATAGAAAATTAAAGATTGATAGCGAGAAATAAAATTAAAAAACTATGTATAATTAAAAGGAATTATATAATAATTATATATTTTTGTAATATATTCGTTTGATTAATGTTTTTAATCATTCTATCTATATTTCTGAATCCTTACTCAAAAATATAATTAAAAAAAAATTTAAATGTGATATAGCCTATAATGTTTTTAATCATTCTATCTATATTTCTGAATCCTTACTCAAAAATATAATTAAAAACAAATTTAAATGTGATATAGCCTGCGACAATGTTACTGGCTCATTAAATGGCCCTGAATTAAAATGAGTTTGACGCATCTGTTTTAGAGGAATGGGATAAACAGTATACAGTAAAACCCCGATTAATGTGGGATATAGGTTCCAAGGAAACAAAGCATAAATGAAACGTTATGGATATTTGAATTTATAAAATTTTAATTTAAGCTTTTGTTTCTGTACAGAAAATGTGGTTTTTAAGGCTTAATAGAAAAAATGTCGGGAATTTGGAAAAAACTACTTTCGATGGTTTATCGATGTTTTTCTACCGATGTTCAACACTAATCTAAACAGTTATTCTTCGTTTATTTTCGTGATTTCATTTTTCCTCATTTCGGAGCCCCCTCAAACGATTGTACAAGGGTAGGCAACAACCTCCGTCCAACCGATTTCGATCAACTTTAATATAAACTTTATACAGTGGTGCCTTGGTTAACGACGGTAATCCGTTCCAGGATTACCACCGTCGTTATCCAAGGCGCGATTACCCATAAGATTTAATTGAAAATTGATTAATTCGTTCCGACCTCTCCCTACCACCACAGTAAATATTAAAAATAAAAACTCATTTAAAATGTCCTAAAAATATGGAAAATATCCTTTATTTTTTTATATTTGCTACAAAAAAATTTACATTAATAAAATGAATTGTTGGTGAAAACAGTTTTTAATTATCAAACAGAAGGACAATTGGGCTCACTTCGGAGTTTTTTGACAAACGAACCCGTAAACACTGATTAGCGGCTTATAGATTCAACCATTATTATACAGATAAGATTTGATTTTGCCTTTTGATAGCGAACGAACAGTGACACGCACTCGCCGATTTATTGTCTATATCAGCCATTCTCAACATGCGGCTCGGAATGCAGTCATGAATTCAACGAAAGCACGGGATTCTTCTCCCACATGAAAAAATAAAAATTCTGAAATATTTTCTTTTAATCTGGAAAAATCAGAATTTTCCCAATTTGCTAAGTCCTTTCTGATGCACTCAAAATTTTACATTGCATGAAAAACAGCCGAGGGGGAAAATCTCGCGATTTGATTCCACGCTTCACAAATACAAAAAAACACATTTTTATAATTAATAATTTCTGAAAAAAGCTTATCGTTGCAGTCGCCAGTTTCGCATCGCTTTGCCGCGTGTATAAATCAACAATTAAATTTTTTATCATATTTGCCAAGGAAAACTTTTGATAAATTTCTTCATTCTTAGATACTTCAATAAATTCTTCATCTGATTTTAGATTTTTATTTAAGCCATCTATTAAGTTTGAAAATCATGATGAAAGCTGTTCCGGCGCGCAGCTATAGCCTTATTTTATATATACAGGTTGATAATCAAAAATCCGGCAACTTCGGGACCAGAGGATTTCCGGATTTTCGAAAATTCCGGATTTTTTATGTATATATTTATCAGAAAAGGGCTACTTGTACAGTGATTTAAAGAACTGTTCAAGTAGCATGAAAAGCAAACGAAATTTTAATGTTCAATAACTTGTGGGGTTCGTGTTATCCCGAGAAAAAAAGGTGTAATGATGGAGCACAAGATTCAACAAAAAATAACTTTATTTTTCGTAGTCATTCTAATGCGAGTAATTGATAATCTGATAATAACCACCTTCTATATTTTTGTTGGGCTTATAGGAGGTTATAATAAACCACCTTTTATCGCCATCTGTTTAAATATTAAAGAATTAGAGAAAAATAAGCATCTCCTCCCGATTACCATCTTCCCCCGATCCACTCTATATATCTTTAGAAATTTCAGATGATGAGATCAATTATTGTCATGTTAAAAAAATTAAAAATCGATTTTATAAAAATTATAAATTGTTAAGTAACTTTTATTTAGATGGGTTATTGAATTTATAAACCAGGTAAGTTATCGTCTCGTTGAATATTTAACTTTTTAATTTATATCTTTAAATATTCTATTATTAATAATTTATGAATAATTAAATTTTGAAATGTGATCTTTAACGATAAGTTTGAAGTCAATATTATTTAATAGCCGGATATTTTTTGCACATTTCTCCCTTATTTATTGTATTTAGCTACATGCAGCATATGAACATGAAACTTGCTTTTTTTTTATCTTATGTTTGTTTGGTGCAACGATGATTTCACTTGTGTTATATTACTTGAAAACTGACACATAATGACAGTACATCAAAGGGTCTTATAATAATGTCACATGTTAGGAGTCCTGTGATCCATCCAAGAATTATTATCTTCGAACTTTAATAGTAATGCAATCTTAAATCTTCAATTATTAAAGAAATCAATAACACTCAAATTAGAATAAAAATCTGAATGATTGAAGATACATTTCATCGTTATTCCCAAAATACACTGATGACAATGGTATATTTTGATCAGCTTTAGCAGTACAATATCCAAATATAAAAGTCCTAAATGTTATTGAAGTTCCAAGACTTCAACCTCTTTTTTTTAAGGATTAATATACGCCAGACAGTGTATTAAATCAGCATTTTTTCAATATGTAAGATATATGGTATATGATCTGTTAGAAATGGCAAGATCTTATAGGACACGAAAAAATGCCGAAAATTAATGAATGTTATCACAATGATGCCCATATTTAAAATTCATTGTTTCTGTATATTCTAATAAATATTTTCGTAGATTATTTTATGAAATGTGAGGATTATGACAAACTTTTTATAGGAAAGTGGACCAGCTACATGAATTTTAGAAATCGTTACGTTTTAAACCAAATGCGTTGAAAATAAGATATTTGCTATAATATAAAAAGTTTGATTCTTAATTTAAATTGCTATCTTGTTTCCTCAATGTTTTTCTTTTTATGTTTCATAATTTTTTGAAATATATATATTTTAAATTTACATGAAAACAGTTTCTCTAAGAAAAGCTTTATGTTTGGAAATGCGCTTTCTTTATGGCGATTTTATGCTGCTATAAATCATTAAATACATACTATTTTTGTCCAATTGAAAACTTAGGCATAATTTGATGATGTTTTCAAACCATAAGTAGCATACGATATGACTATATTGTATATCAAATTTGTTCGAAATCGGTCGAACGATGCAAACTGTAGAAATGCCTGCAAAGGATAAAGAGAAAAAAACATGATATTTTTTTAGTGGACTATTTTTAAACTGCTTTAATTTTCTTTCTTATTGGATTTGATGTATCAAATTTTGCATCCTATATCCTTCAAAACAAAACAAAAAATAGCCTACATCTCTCAAATAAAATTGCCAAATCAATACTATTTAATGTGAAACTATTAATGTTACAACAGGCTTAAATTTCGGCAATAATGATTATCGAAGACGCTGATTATTATATTTTGCTATAATCATTGGCGTACCTCTTCATAAATGCTATATATAACGGAGAAAATCAGTAAAATTTAGAGTTATAACTTTTTATTGAGATCTCCATTGATGTTTTTGCTTATATCCTTATTCCTATCATCATATGCATTGTTATAGTAGTCTGGTAATCTCGGAAAATAATAAAAATCGCCTGTATAGAATCAACGAAATTAATTCTCAAAAAATAAAATCCCTAACAAAAATCTTGAATATTTTTCAAAACAATTTTTTATATAAAATCTTAAAATATTTATCAAGCCAATAAACAGGAGATATGAGTTAAATTTATCGTATGGAATGAAAAAAATAATGTATAAAATTGGCTATTGATTATGCAATCTCCTAAGTCAAATTTTTTACTACAGTTACAAATAACTTAAATCGAACTGGATTATTAAAATGTGAACTTGAAATAGTTTGAATATACTGCAGAAGGAATTTAAAAGATTTAATATCTGAAATAAGATATAATTTAACTTAAATCAGACTAGGAAAAAATATATATATAAAAAATGAAAAATGAGTATAAAAAGGAAGGTCAAATTTCTAGAAAATAATTTACATCTTTTTCAGAAATATAATCTTTCAAAGTATATGCTTAATCAATATAAGCATCATATTTTTGGCGTAAGAAAAACTGCAGAAAACAGTTTTTTGTTTTTGAAATAGCAATTCCTATGGTTGTAACGCTTATTTCAGGATACCTAAAGACTTCATAAAGTAATTACAGTCTGATTAGCAGATTATGGTAGGCTGTATATCACGAGAAATTGCAGTTTTCCTATCCAGTTGTTTAGTTATTCTTATGCTTATGAAAACGTGAAGATTTATTTGAATCAGTTACAATATTTCGGCCAACTACTATGGATTTTTAATACTACTGATGATTAAATGGTTGAAATCAGAAGTCAATTAAATCTTTCTAATCAGATTTTATCAAATAATGGGATAGATTAAGAAATATTATCTACTTAGAAGTTACAATAGTCATAAGATTTATCTGTAAGGTCGCCTTGTAACGGAAAAGTACATCGATTTATTAGTAAATATCGTTTGGTTTTTATCATTTGATCAATTAATGGATATAAACACTATCAATGAGAATTGGTTTGGAGCAGATTAAATATTTTATTATTAATATTTACATATTTATTAAGATTTTAAAAATTTTATTTTATTTATATTTTGAATAAATGGAAGACTTACTTATATAATAATAGTAAAGATGCCCAACATTGGTCAGGAATTTCAGCTATATAATAGTTATGTCATCAAGATATCGGCACCCTTGTTAATAATAAAAAGTTAAATTAGTTTACGTGAATTTATAGGATATATTAATGTGAATTAAGATGCCAAATCACACAGGATATTTTTGGCGATGGCCACTTTTATAGGTTAACACAGGCTACCCGGTCCAACCCCTGGTTGGACTGGAAGTTAGATCGGAGGTTGGACCCGTTCAATGTGCCGGGCACAGATCCCGTGGATTTATAGAATTTATGGATAAGTTTACAATAAACCATGCAGAAGTATTATTTGCCTATATATTTCATTTATTATAGCATTTAGAATCAATTGGTTGATCACAATTACGTCACATCAATGCATTGGTGATGGAATTATGACGTCACCACTTTCACGCCATTGTGGCCTTACACAACGCTCATTTTGTGACGTTGTCTCCATTGTTACGTCATGAGACGACGTAGATGAACTGTGACATCATCCCGAATTCGAATGAAATTTTTGAATGTCTTATATGCGATATTCTTCTTTTCAATCCAAAATGTCCCGCCCTCTGAGGCGTTTCGCAAATTTCATAATTTTCTGAAAGGTCTGGTGTCAGTTTTTGTCTTCATGCAAAATTTAAAGTTTCTATCATGTCTGGAAGTGCCCAAATGATACGTGAGGAAACATAAATACTATTCCGTTACCTCTGCCATTTATAGCATAAATTATTGGGATCATTTCAATTTTCTAACGCAGATGATCAAATGCTTCACCAAGCAATCACAGCGCCTCATTCGTGCTGTTTATTATTATTATTATTTATTAATTTATATCATAGATAAAATATATTAAAACTGTTTAAATACACTATATATAGTTGGATTTAATCTCATTGGTTTGTAAGTATTGTAAGAAAGCCGAACATCTTCCGCTTAGCTGACAATTTTTTTGGAACGTACTGTACCTGACGACAGCATTGGAAGGCAGTATTGACTCTATGGGAGAATATAATAATTCTATAGTAATAAGATTACTATAGGATCCCATAGACTTAATGCTGCCTTCCGATGCTATCGTCATGCACAACGCTTTATATCCTATAAAGCGTAGGATAATTTTTTTAACCTTACTTACCCGTTGCTTATAATATCCGTTGATTGTAAAAAAAAACCAAACGATGTTATTTCGTTTCCATGACAACTTCAACAACTTTTTCATCGGGTTATACGAATCCGCATTTTCGGAGTACAAGTTATACAGTATCTACTTGTATATAATATTTTTTAAAATTTAGCTACCCTGTAGTCTGTTTTGTTTTTTCATTTATTATAAGAAACCTTCTTTAAAACAAATTAATTAACACTCTGCACGAAATAAAATCATTTTTGAAATAACGCACATCTCATTAGCAATATGCGATCAGTGCGAAACAAGTTTAAATTTGTATAAAATCGTCTGATAATGCATGTCTCGTAACGTTGCCCACGCGTTGTACGGGAGTCCACTGTACAGTAAGCCCTTGTTTAACGTGGTACTCACACAACGCGGTTTACAAGTTTTATTCTCGAAAGATAGCGGTGAAAATTAAAAATGCTTTCAATTCCATATGTATTAAATTAATGGGTTACGTGTAATAAAATGCAAGTATAATTTTATATTTTTATAATTTCATATTGAGTTTTTTATGTTTTCTTAAGTTACATGAATTATCTGATTTAAATAAAAAAAAATTTCTTATTGCATATTTTGTTTTGTTTTTGAAATTAAAAACAAAAAAGACTTCAGAACTTAATCCTCCTATTTGTATGTAATGTGAGTCTCGTATAACGCGAAGTTTCTGTGGAACCAATTAACCGCGTTAAACGAGGGATTACTGTATATATAATCCAGAAATTTCAACAATATTTATGTAACCATAAATATTTTATGGTTACATAAAAGCTGATAAATTTTTCAAGAAAAAAACAATGAAAGATTATCCAATTAAAATAAAACTGCTTCAATAAAAACTTAGCAAAAATTAAATCTTGAATTTTTCATAAATATAGATTTTCTGTAAATTCATTAAAAACAGATGAGAATTTTATTGCAGAAAACTTTATAAAATTTTAATAATTGTTAAATATTCCAATAATTTTTTTTATTAAGCAAAAATATTTATTCTCCATTCTTGTAGGAATGAATGTTGAATTTATTATTGATATAATTTTTATTTTGCATTTAGAGAAAATTAATAAATATTAATCATATGAGTATGTATAAATTAAATTATTTTATAGCAAAATGAGCAAATGAAAATGAATTTTATAGCAGAATGAAGTTAGAAAATATAGTGTAGGAAAAATATAAAAATCAATTTATTAGACAAATTTTTTATGTTTAATTTCAAAATTTAAGAGAAGAATACAATTCTCTCTTATAATATGAAGATTATAAGAGAGAAGAACAGTATGGAATAACAAGTATGAATTACAAAGAATAATTTGGCCATTTGGTTTCATTTTCATTGCCAAACTTAGAAACAAAAGAATAAATAATACAGCACCAAAATAAAAATATATTATTTAAACAGTGGGTTGTCTCTTTTCGAAGATATAATGCAGAGAATTAAAATTACTGGAATATTTACTGCAACAATTAGTTTAAAAGATTTTTCAAAAGTTTGCATTCTAGTCTTAATTGCTTTTTTGTGGCAAATATTATTGTTTTAACTACATTATTGCCATTTGAAAATTTAATTCTTAAATAACAAAATTTTTAAAATTACTGTTTACATAATATTTAAAGTTTACAGTCATTAATTCGTTTCAAGACTCGCGATTTAAGTCGAATAAACTCTTTAAAAAACAACCTAGACCCCTTATTAATAACCCCGTAACAGAAGCTAATAATATTTTTAAGCTTTTAAATAATACTATAAGTTTCAATAACCAGGTCGTTCCCCGATTGGATGAATGGTCAAGGTGGTCTTGTACGCAGCGTAAAAAGTTGAACAAGAGTGAACTTCGGCGTAAAGACGCAGCGTCTAGCCATATAGCGAAAGTGACATCAGCATCAATACACCGACGTATTTAAATCGCGTTTTACGCCTGTGAGACCCAGCCTTTAATAGACTTTTATTTTTTCTATTAACAAAAAATCGAAAACGACGTAAAGTCGAGGTATGACTGTATATGTTATCGATCCGCCTTCTCGATATTTTGGTAAATAGGCCGAGATTGGTTTACAAGATAAATTTTGCACCGATTCATGATTCAAGCGGTAAACAAGACAATTTATCTTTGTCTTTCTGTTTGACGAAATAGTTATTCGACTGTTATTGCTATCCTCCGTCTATATTTTTCAATTATTTCCAATACAAGTATATTGCAGAAAAAATATTTATTATTATCATCATTTTTAATTATTAATTCGGTAGCAATCACTGGAGTCTTTTCAACAGTAGAAAGGTAAATAACGTTCTAGTGCTTCGCTATTCGGAAATCACTGCTTAATTGTTTCCTTATCCGTTTCCTGTCGTATTATACAATCATCACAATGATATAATTCATAAAACTAAAATTAACAAATTCCAAATTTTGGAGAAACCGAAATTGGAGATCGAAACTATCCGTTGATCTAATAGAGAGAGAGTAATTACGCGTTAGATAGAATAGATCAAATTTCCCTTTGCAAAATTAAATTTATATTCTGCATGAATATACGATTAGCCATAAATTTAAGAGCAATTAAATTCGATGCGTTTTAATACAGGAAATTATTTCAAAATTAATTGTATAAACAAAATTTGCAATTTGTTTTACTGATTTGGTATTTATCGTGGTGTTCTTCACTTTAAGATGTATAGACAAATATTATATGATAATAGTTTAATATAGGTACGAAAAATCGATAAAATACTTGTGAAAGTAGTAACCATTGATTGATATTACCGATATTTTTAGTTTTATCTCTCTAATAAGTTATTCAACAGAATTATAATTTGAATTTAATAATTGATATTCGCGTATCTATTAATTAGCTGCCACAACAATTTATCACAAAAGGCATAATATTAATTCGTTTATATATATTTAAAGATTATAATTATATAAATAAAGCGATAGCAGATAAAATATTTCCTCATTTAATTGAATATCTCGAAAATTCAACTGATAAATTATTAAATGATCACTGGAATTATACAGCTTAAATGGCATTTATTTTATGTTTTCGGGTAAACATCTAAATTTTTTAAATATGGCGTACTTAAACGGAATTTTATCTCAGGATAAAAGTTTAAAAAAAAAAAAATGCCTGTTGCAGTTTTAATAGAAAAAAAATAAAATTAAGATCTGAGTTTTAAATATTTTCGAGTGTTTGTCTAAAATCAGTGTTTAAATTTTTACTGCTAATATTAAAAAGTTTTTACGACTTGTTTTGATTAGAAAACTGATATTTTTAAAATAAAATTTTCAGGAGAAAGAGAGAGATATATCAATACTTCACATTATAGCTTTTCTTACATAATTAAATTTATAGTCTCAAGGACAGTTTTATTTTATTATTATTATTATTAGCGAGAATCGTTGGAACGATTCTTAAAAACTGGTGTCGGATATTTATTACTAACACGGTATAAACTGAATGTAACAAAATTAAAAAAAATCTTGTTAAAGAAAATTATATAATCCCTTAAATTCGATTTATGTAAGCTTAGTTCTGAACATTTTAAATTTCAGTATGTTAATATTATTTCATTGAAATAATATTAATATACAGCAATTCGGAAAGAAAAAAAAATATATATATATATATAGTTTTAACAGATATAATTGTAATTAAAAAAAAATTCTAAAATAAAAATATAATATTGGTTATATAGTTACGAATTATTTTAATGAGAGTGCATTAAATTTAATCTTTTTAAAGCTGAAGTTCGAAAATTAAAATTACATTTAAATCAGAAATTTATAAAATAACGAAAACAAAAATGTGTCTCGTAGATAGAAATGTTTTTTTTTAAATATTTTTTTTATTATAAGTGATATAAAAAAAAACAAATCCTTTATATCAAAATGCGAAGTTTGGAAAGTTTTAAACGATTTTTTTTTTTGGTAAAAAATATTCAAAAACAAAAATTGGAAATAAAATTTTTAAGTCGAAAGTAAATATTTTGTAAACGTTACTTATTTATTTATTTATTTGAATTTATTATTCGCTTTATACAAAACACCAGTAGCTATTTGGAGAAAATATATGAAACATCATTCTTTCTCGAAAACCCATTTTTTAAGCGAATAGCAAGAAGTTTTATCAATGTTACATCCGAAACATTTAATATATTATATTCAAAATTCGTTCAATAAACTCCAAAAATATGCGTTTACTATACCGAATTTCAATTATACGATACTACTGAATTAAAAGAAATTTTTAAAACTGTAGCTCTGTTATAGCTATATAAATTCAATCTCCTTAACTTCGCATCGATTTTTTTAATAAAAAAAAATTATTTCTTAAAAAAAAAATTCATTAAAAAACGTAAAAAATAAGAACACCGTGATTATCGTTTAATCTATCCAATGAACGTAGCCACATAATTTTTTATTATTATTAAACTTAAGGATTTAATTGTGTAGGCGACTAAAAACTTTTGAGATTTAAAAAAATTTTTTTTTGTATGGAAAAGCCTCATCCACCTAAAAGGTATTAGGAAGCAAAACTTTGAGATTAGAGATAATACTAAATTTTAATTTAAAAACTATTTTAATGTGAATATTATCTTGGTTTCTTTAAAATAAAAATATACACGGTCGTTCGGAGAGCTAACGAAATTCTGGATTCGTTTGAGAATATTAAATTCTGATTTTGTTTGACTGTATTACTGTTGTTATATAAAGAAGATATTACCGCGAATCGTTGTATCGACTAACTAACCATTAAAAAAATATTTATAAATATTGATTTTTGTATTATAAATGTAAGAATTTTACGTGTCAATCTGGTAAATTGATTTGTAACTTATTATAATATAATGAAACAAGAAGAAAAATAAACTACAGCAACGTATTCTTGTCTATATAAAACTTGACAGCATCGGAAGTCAGTATTGAGTCTATGGGAGAATATAGTAATCCTATAATAATAAGATTATTATGAGATCCGAAATACTAACTTCCGATGCTGTCGTCAAGTTGATATAATGTTTAAGTTTTGCATAAAATAATGGCATTAATTTTAACTGAATTCCTCATTTAAAATATTACCTTAATTTTATGTAAAATATAGTCCATTTAAATATTAAATATAATAAATACTGCATACTATTCGCAAAATTTAAGACCCAAGTTTACAAAATATAAATTTTTTTTTTATATAATGTATTGATAAAATATTCAAGATTATATCTGTTCAGAATACCGAACCTTCGAAAGTTTTTTACGATAACATTTTCTTTCCCAAAGACAATTGTTACATATATAACTTACTTTTTGTTGTTGTTGTTTCTTTTAGAAAATTGTAATAAAAAAAAACATCGTTAAATAAATTAAATGTAAGAACAGAGAGAGAAAAAGTATTCAATAAAGTTAATATATCGGTAATGATCGAATTTTGTTTCGGTGATAATCGCATATTGAGACAATGGTGAAAATTCTACGTCATCAATAAGCCGTGCTGATGCATTAATCCATTCAGAATCCTTAAAAAAATATTCATATATGAATATTTTTGTGTTGAAGTTTTCATATTTTTCGCTATATTTATTTAATTTAATTTTAGTGTTTTTTATTGTTTCTTCGAAAATATCGATTTTAATAATCCTTATTTTGATAATTTTCTAAATTATAAAATATGAAAAAAATCGCAACTGAATTCAAGACATATTAAGTCTGTATAAATAATTTGAAAATTACTTCTCGTCTTACAAAAAAAATTTATATACTTTAATTAATTTATTATGCTTGAAAAGTTTGTTTTAAAATATTAATTTTCTATAAGTGATCGAAAATAATCTTTACGGACTCGACAAATTTTTGATTTGGAATATTTAAGTGATTTTCTAATTTACATTCTGTAAATATATTACAAAACATAAAATTATAGGATAGACTATAAATCCACACAATCTTATAATCCTATTTTTTGTTAACAGCATCAGTTTTCAAAATAATCTAAAATTATATTTTACTTTTATAAATTATTATAAATTAAAATAATCGAAGGTTGCCGTGTTATTACAGCGATATAATAAACCAATGAGACATTTTAAATGTTCAAAAATGCACAGTGTTTGTCTTCCAAAATTAAATACACAAAATCAAAATATTTACTCCAAATCGTTCATTCCTTTTCGCAAACAGAAACGAATATTTCTCTTTAATTTGCGTTTTGATGGTTAAAAATTCCGTGTAATGCAGATTAAAAAATATTTAAAGGTCAAAGATGTAAGGTAAATTATCAGTATAAACAATTCCGCCTCTCTCATCGACAAGATTTAGAAGAAAAGGAATGTTTAAGAAAGATTGAAACGTTTCCGACTAAACAACCATCCGCTGCAGTTTCAATTAACTGCATTCGTATTACCAGAGAAGCATTTCCTTCACATACAGAAATTCATTTCTCTGTCCATCAAGAATAAAAAGCGAAAAAAAAAATCTCATTACTACTACTTACAAAATCGAAACTTTGCGAAGAAAAAGCAGTCTCGATTGTTTCCCTATTTTCTATCGGTCGATCCCTTTTTATTAAAGAATTCAAATTAGTCAGGTACAGTATAGTTTTAAAGGGAAATTTATCTATAGAGTATGTTTTAGTAGGAAGCTGATAAGATCGACTTATTGAATGTTACTGTCAGCATCCGGAGATAAAATCGCCTTGGGCGCTTCCATCCATTTTTCTGAATGCGCTTCTAGGAAATGGCAGCAGAAAGCATTACATAAATAGTATTAGGAATATCGTCTCTTTCATTAACGATCGTCATTTTCGATTCTATCTTCAAACAAATCACGAAAGTGACCGAGTCAGCGTAAACTAGTGCATAATTACCCGAGGGCGGGCCTTTAAACCTTTTATATAATCCCAAGAGATTAGGTGGAGCGCAGCTATAAATTTGTCGCAAAATTGCTATTGTTTTTGCAGCTCTGACATTCATTTGACACCCCAAATATCTTTTAATAAGTATCATCAAACCATTACAGAAAAAATAAAAGTTTCTCGGTCGACGCTCCGTAGGAAATTTTTATTCCCAAAGGATAAACCAAACTATTCTTGTACAATTCTGTGTGCGTGTGTATGTTTTTTTTTTTCCTTTTATTTAATTTAAGTATGTGATAAGAAAACGACATATAAGATTAATTCTACGCTCCTCAGAATGATTGGGATTAGCCTGATAAAGTGACAGTAAAAAGAGAACTTTTCAGCAAAACAATAAAAAATTAACTTGTACGACTGAATATTTGATGATCGGTTGTTAACTGTAAGAACAATTTTTCGTGATAGACATCAGCTTCCATTTTTTTAACGACGGAATATATTTTAACTTATTTAAATATCCCTCCGTTTAGTCGACAGGTAGAAAGTATTTTTAAAAAAATTGCAAAAAAAAAAAAAAAAAAAAAAAAAAAAAAAAAAAAAAAAAAAAAAAAAAAAAAAAAAAAAAAAAAAAAAAAAAAACGATTTTTAGCAAATATTCTACTCAATTTGTACGGGATGCTCAATAAATTATTCGAGTATCTGGCGTTATCGTTGTTATTTCAGCAAAGAAAACTCTCGGAATACATATTGTATAGTTTAACTGATACTTACAAAAATATTATTAATGCTAGACAAACGGTTTAAAGAGAAGAAAATTGCTTAACTGGATCGATTTTGTAACGACTTGTTTAAAGATTTGGCGGACAAACAATTAACATACGGGTGATAAAAAGATGACATTTTGAAGAGAATCGACAGGATTATAAACCGTTATGCAATCAAGATTCCGTCGTAATAAGCGAAAAATAAAACTTAAAAAATTATATAAAGTATATATTACTCACCTTAATATGTCAAGAAACATTTCCATTCAGGTTTTAAGTCTTCGATAATAGATCCGAATTATCACGGAAGCCACGCACTTTGTATACACAAGATGCTGGCAGGCGGCCGTCTCTTTTCTCAACTGCAGACATATCTTGGTCTCCCCTCCTCGATACGGCCAAGCATTTGACGTCATTCAATACCGTGCGACTCCTTGCGGCAGACGACAATGCTAAACTCTATCTTCTGATGGTGATATTTGCGTCGAAATTCAGTGTAACAACTTTAAACTTCTACTTTCGTTACATAAAAAAAGCAATAAATACATATACGCAAATGCAGATTATTAAATTTTACATATAATTTATATTTTGACGAATATTAAAAAATAAAAAAAGAATAAAAATTGTCGGCGCATCGGCTTTCCGAACTTACGATAATTTAACTAATTTATGAATGCATTAATTCAAATTTATTATATGTTAAACAGGAAATTAGTGCGAATAACAGGATTTTATCAATTATTTCCGATATTTATCTTCGTATTAGACGAGAAAATCGGTTCGTATTTACTTTATTATTAATGTTATAACTTTAATGACTATATAACGTTAATAATCTGATAACGGTATTTTTTATCAGATTAAAATTTCTGCTGTGCGACTTTCGTGCTTAGTCAAACTGCTAACACGGAATCGATATAAGCTAACGTCCGCTACAGGATTCGATACTAAATTCACTTAAATTATTCGAGTTAATATAATTTCACCAACTTTTATAAAACAGCTGATGAATCGCTGACTATCCGAATTCTTTAAAATTCTTTTTCATCGATCAAAATCTAAACCTGACAGGATCACTTTTATTCAGGAAATTTCTTTCCATATGTTAGTTCTGTCCATATATCTACTATATCCGGACTTAAAGGACATTGATGAATTATCATCCAGATATGGTGTCATATTTAGAATTATAAAAGAAAGTAAATCGACGTTATAATGTGCTATATGTCATCTATGTGCAGCATGTAACAGCAAAACAAGCATCTTCCTTAATCTCATTACTCATAACTATGTGATTTATTTTTATGCATCGATGACTGAATATATTTATTCTTTATAGAATATAAAATAAAAGATATTTTTTTGGCGACTGTTTATCGACTTTCCTTGTCTTTCGAGCCAGTTTATAAGTCTATACATAACTCAGATTACTTATTGATTAAATTATTAAGCTGAAATTTCTGTATTATTGCATGGATTTTTAGGTATATCTTATAAAGTAAACTAAAATAGAAAATTCGAGTCTATTCTACAGAATTTTCAAAATGTCGACCACAAAGAGCGTATAAAATTTTACATTAATCGACAGCAAATTTTATTATTGAACTGAAAAAATATCGATATGACGAAAGAATGAATCATTAAATTTTATATTTTTCTAGAATTCTAGAATTATGTTTTGTTATTGTTTTTCAGACAATCTGACTATTTTATTTTGATTACTATATAAAAAATTAATAATATATACAGGATGAAGAAAAACTTCGTCTATAAAATTTTGGGTGCTGATAGGGGACTTCGAAACAAATCGAAAATGTCTAATGAACATATGGTCTAAATGGCACCATTTTCGAATTATAACGCTTTAAAGCTAACATCATGGATTACACAAAGCGTCATGACGCGTCGCATTGCCAAGACGGGTCGTTCGCCTTCTTATTACTCGGCAGTAAATGGGAAAGCGACGCAATGCTACGCGTCTGGCAACGCGACGCATCGTGACGCTTTGTGTATTCTATGATGATTGGCTAGCTTTAAAGGGTTATAACTCTAAAACGGTACCATTTAGACCATATGTTCATTAGACATCTTCGACTTGTTTCGAGGCCCCTATCAGCAGTAGCGCCGAGAGAAATCCCGGGCCCCGGTACAAACCAGGTTTTGGGCCCTATATAATAATAAATTCTTATTGTTAGGAACTGGCCCGGGCCCTTCAATCTTCTACGGGCCCGGGGAATTTGTCTCCTCTTCCCCGCCCTCTCGGCGCCACTGCGTGGACGGACAATAGACCTCTAAATATTTTTATAATTAATGTATTGAAGTAATTTTCGAGTAAGAATAATTAAATTACGAATATGATTGTACAACTAAACACTAATCTTATTTCTAAAATTAGAAAATTTGGGTGATTCAAAAAAACTGTGCCAAAATTTACAGACTTGTAGAGAATAAAATTCTGAGTAAAAAAGTCTAGTCGCGTTTTTTGATTTGAGGCTCCGTTTAAAAGACCCTTTAAAGCTAGCCAATTACTATCGAGTACACAAAGCGTCAAACCCTTTAAAGCTAGCCAATCACTATCGAGTACACAAAGCGTCACGACGCGTCGCGTTGCCAAGATGCATCGCATTGCGTCGCTCTTCTACTTATTACCGGGGAGTAAGAAGGCGAGCGACATGTCTTACAAGTTAGCAATGCGACGAAGTATATATATATATATATATATATATAATCAATTCAACGTGAACTTTCTAATCTCTTAAATGAGAACTTGAAGAATTGAAAATCGAATAACTGTACAGTACAATATTTTCTCCGACATTTTTTTCTATGTACCGGATAGGAATAATTACCGAATCTAATCCCGAATTTTATTTAATTTTCAGTTATAATTTTTTTATTAATATTATTAGTTTTAATGTTGCAGGATATATGCAAAGATTGAAAACAAAATAAAAGACACTATAAGCAAAGCCGTATAAAGTGATCATAAAAAAATAGAGATGAAGGCACATTGGAAAGATCTTTCAAATAAACCGTTTTCATTTAAAAACAATAAATAATAATTATTCCAAAAACTTAATATGTAAAAAAAAAACAAATATTAGGAAAATAGGACTTCTACTATAAATTAGAAGCAACTATTTGACTGATGATTTTGAATGAAAATATGATTATAATCTTAAACAAGAAATATCGATTTTTAAAGTGTAGCAGCAATCACTCTTCTCAATATCTGGATTGTGCTTTTGCTTATTAGGTGTTTTTGCAGTGGATATGAATAAGTACAATGTTAGAAACTCCGTTAGATTCAACGATATAAAAATACGAATGCAATTGTAGAACATAGAAGAACATAACACAAAACTTATAACAAGAAAGCTCTTAAAATCTCAGATTTACATATATTGTATGACAAGAAAACTTAAAGTCTCAGACTTAGATATTGTATATAATATTGTTTAAAAAGTTGTTAACTGCATATTGAACAATATTAGTAATTAAACAGAGAGTTGTCATTACTAAAAAATCCTATATTTTATATTTACAATTTGAAATTTGAGATAAAAGTTAATTTTTCTGAATATTTTTATTTTAATTTATTCTATTCTTCGTTATTTTCTTCCTAATTTCATATTATGCAAATTACATTTTATAGAATATTTTTGAATAAAAATCGACGAAAGTTTCTAACGTGGAAAGCTATAGATTTCTACACTGGAAACTTTCCTTTCTCGATATTTCTTTCTTTTTTTTTTGAGAATTCGGGATTGTATTCCCAAAAACCTTTTATATGACTTTTTATAAGTCTTAACGCCGTCCATTATTTCTTATTTTTTCATCTTACCGATCGATTCTAATATTTAAAGCTATTATATTGTTTAAAAAGTTGTTAACTGCATATTGAACAATATTAGTAATTAAACAGAGAGTTTTCATTACTAAAAATATCCTATATTTTATATTTACAATTTGAAATTTAAGAGATAACAGTTAATTTTTTTGAATATTTTTATTTTAATTTATTCTATTCTTCGTTATTTTCTTCCTAATTTCATATTATGCAAATTACATTTTATAGAATATTTTTGAATAAAAATCGACGAAAGTTTCTAACGTGGAAAGCTATAGATTTCTACACTGGAAACTTTCCTTTCTCGATATTTCTTTCTTTTTTTTTAAGAATTCGGGATTGTATTCCCAAAAACCTTTTATATGACTTTTTATAAGTCTTGACGCCGTCCATTAATTCTTATTTTTTCATCTTACCGATCGATTCTAATATCTAAAGCTATCAAGTTACAAGAAAGTTAAAAATCTGCTTAGCAATACAATAATAATATAAATATTAATGAAAAAAAACTTCGAAATGGGCATATCATTGGATTTACGTGAAATACTATTACATAAAAGAGAAAATTATATATATAGTATAACCGTAATTTTATATAACACAAAAACTTTAATTAATATAGAATAACTAAGAAATCAAAAATAAAGTTTTGTCATGATTCTCAATCTCATTGCTCTCTGCTGATCAATACTTCTCTAATTACACTAATCTAGAGAAACATTCGTCTAATTAAATCTATAGATTTGGCTTCATGGCCGATCTAACAATACGACGTAGCCAGATAACAATATCATCATAAAAAGATATCTGAGAGACCTGGAAAGATGTTATATCATCCTTATGCTGAGATTATCTTTGACGAGATGAAGGCTGTCCAAGACAAAAGAATTAATGTCAGAAAAGATGAAAATGTTATTATGTCAACGCTTTCGGTGTATGAATCTTATTCCATTTACACTACTCTTGTCACAGTTTGAGTGTCACGAAGTTCGCAGACATTGTTAAGTCAACTTGGTCTTAAATTTTAGAAGTTTATAGTAGGTAACATTTTATTTCCTTACGATAACGACTGCTATTCCCAGAACGATGCTTTTTCATTTTTATAAAAATGTCTAGAATTTCGTGAGGATTATGAGACTATTTTTGAATTCGCTTATAAATTTGTTTTTGTTTCAGTATCATTACAATATTTTCAATTTTTTCATCGAGTTTTCGCCACAATTACGATTTTTTACTATACTTTATAGATTATCCAAAATATCACATTTCTCAATAAAACAGGATTAAATAAAATATCCTTAATTTTAGAAAAATTTGTATCTGTTCATACTGTTTTTAAGTATTTTTATTCCTTTATAATTTGAGAAGATTATTTTTCTAAAACATTCTTTTGATTTTTTTGTTTTTTAATACTTAAAATCCGAGTTTATACTGGTCAGCATTATGAATGTAATTGTTTGGAATCACTCGAAACAATATCAAAAATCCAAATTTCAATATGGTTCAGCGATGCATCAAAAGGTTAAAATAATTTATGACCAAAAACTTATCCATAAAATCAAACTATCTAAAAGTGATGCAGTTTGACTTTTCAGTTCTCTTTTTTAATACAAGATCAATAAATAATCCCTAAAATAAAATAATAGTGAAAAATAATCCAATTTTTCAAATATCTTTAAAAATTTGTAACAGATTTTTTAAAAAATATTCACAGATAAAATATATATATATTACTCATTCTTTAGAAATGTAAATATCGTAAGCATCATAACTGTTTAGCATTCGATCAATACTGAATCAGAATCTGAAGTTCATATGTAAATAGATAGAGAATTGACTTTGTAGAAACTTTCTTCACTTGGAGTATTGATTATTAATTGTTTCATTATCATTCAGAATTAAATACAAAAATGACTAAATAACTTTGCTAATTAGTCATTTTTGTATGAATTGTTGGAAAAATTTTTTTTTTTTTTAATTTCTTATATTTCCCAACAATTGATCACACTAAACTGAGACAAATTGGATGCAATATCGTAAGGAGCTAGTAGAATGTCACTATAAATTATAAAGATATATTCTCAAAATACTATACAGTTTTACTGGCTTTTTAATGTTGTTTAACAATTAAAACAGTTTTTTTCATTAAAAATATTATCAAATAAAATAAAATCTTATTATTTGCAATTTATTAATTTTGCAATTTTCTTTAATTATAAACTTTCCATGTTGCCTTAGGCGTGATCTCTTGGGGATGTATTTTTCTGTTCCCGAGGATCTTGCTTCTGTCCCATTAAAGAATATACTGTCGTTTGTTGTTAAGACAGGCCTTCTTCTGGGATGAGTTGATTGGGGGTGCACAATAGACCAATGATGGTCGCAGTGCTTGGGCTGAAACAGGCCCCTCCCTATTCTACTACTACTACTTCCATGTTGCAGTACATTATATCAGTATTGTCACAAAATACATATTACAAGTCTATTAGACGAATATGGTTTATAATAATAAATCGTGTTTTTGCTTTTTGAGGCTTTTCTAGTTAAAATTGGATAAAGACGTTCAAATTTTATTAAAAATAATTATTTATAAGAGAGTAATAATTATTTATAAGAGAAATTAAAAGTAATTAAACTTGGCATAATATTATACTGTTTCTTTAATTTTAAACATAATTATTTTTTATATTTTAAGAAAAATAATTCAGTCTTTAAAGTCATATCAAACAACAAATACGGTATGCAAAATTTTGGATGAAATTATTTTATTATTTTATTTTATTTTTTTCGTGTTCTAAAAGAAAACATGTGGCTTGCTATCTAGTGTTTATTAGTTATTTGCATCTGTATGAAACAAGAAGATCGATAATCGTTGATAACAAAATAGTGAAAGAGTGTTTACGATGCCTGTAATTTGATAAAAATAATCCTTTATTGTAACTAGTATGAATAAAATTGGAGTTTTACATAACTGTCGACAGTTAATTCAATTTAAAGTGTTCAATTAGTTCTTATTTTCTTTCGAAATAACTGAAAAAAGGCATTTATGCAATTGGATAAACTGACATTATAAGTACGAAAAATTTTGTTCAAATACAATTAAAAGTATAGAAGATAAACCAAATTAAAAAATCTAAATCTGTCGCTATTTTATTTCAAAATGGTGGAGTGAATCAATATATTTTTACCAAAAAATGTAAACATTTCATGAAGAAACAAACAAACTGACAAACTTAATAAATCTTAATAAAATCCTTAAAACTGTTACTCAAATCCTCAAAAACTATTTTTTTTTATAGTTATTATTAATGAATGGGATTTGGACGTTAATTTAAAATTAGGCTGAAAACTGTTTGATTTTTCGGATTATTTTTAAATTAAATTTTTTAAAATATAATTAATGGCACTTATTTTATCTAAACTATTTACCTGAAAATAAAAAACGAGATCTTATTTACAGAAAATAAGTTACTTCATAAGTATATCGGATTCAGGTTGTAGCTGTAGAAGATATAAAATTGATTTCTGGTCAACCCAATATATCACACACGAATACAAATTAGTTAATCACTTACAAAAACACTTTATTATAAATATTTTCTCTTCGAATTGCAGCGTAAATGTTTATAAGCAGAGAGGTTCAATATTTCGCGTAAAAAATCGTCTCGTCAGAAAGCAGATTTAAGGCCTAAGTAAGCAATTTAATGTGGCGACGAGCGATAACACGTGACTCCTTGTCTTTCCTTGTCTCCGGAAAATTTGTCATCTAAAATATTACAGTTCGACATACGACTTGCAACAGTTCGTAGAATTGGAACTTGACCCTAAAATCCTGTTTATTGTTTGCAGGAGACTTTAATTTTAATTATCACGTTGTTTATCTACGCAAATCTGATTAATGTGTTAACAGTTTTTTTCCATGTTTTGAATTAAACATCGAATATATATAGTTGACACGCTCTTCCATATTTTCGGATTTTATGTATGAAAATAAAATCCGAAATTACTTAAAAACTTATCGACGACATAATTTGAGCTATAGCAAATTCGATTTTAAAATGAAAAAATAATAAATAATAATGGTATTCAGCTGATGCAGAGACATAACGCGATTTTATTGGAAAGCTTGCGGCGCTATGTTGCAACGTCGAGAAAAGAATTTTTATCATATACAGTAATTTATTGGAAGTTATATAATTTAATTTCGTTTATACTCTCAACGCAGATTTTTATTTTATCTTTTCAAGGTTGTACGTTGATTCCTGGGATCAATCGAATAATATAAACGACTTTATGAATGAAAGAAACAATGGAAACACACGGATATTCAATTTTGGAGAATAAAAATTGGTTCTCGTTGAATAGCGCAGTTATTGACTTCCTTTTACTCAATGACTTTTGATGAAAGTAGTAAACGTCTGCTGCTACTATTCTTCCTTTTTACATATTATAAATCTCGTCTTTCTACAATGATAACTTTTTCTACTCTATAAAAGAAACAAATTAGTCATGTGGAATATATATCAGGCTTCCGCGTCGTGAAGTGGTAATATATTTATTTCATGCCACTTTTATAAAATGCTCCAATCTTTGGCAAACAACAAATTAATTTTAAAATTCGGAAGTGGTTAGTAAAGATGTATGACGTTCTAGTGTCATTAACCTGTTGATGAGACTACTTCATGCTGCTGGCAATAAATATTTTATATATGCGCGATGGCCACCAGTGAGATGAATTTATTTAAAATATTTGCATATTCAAAATCACCTTTTTTGGAATGTTTCCAACGATAATTCTCTCGTTTTTCAATTTTTGATTTATAATTTAGAAGGAATTCAGCTCCAATCGTGTCGAAAAAAGTTGATACCTGTATATTAGTCATTTGTAAACAATTTCCGGAATGCTGTTGTACAGGAATTACTATAAATACTATTATTTTCTACATAAATTTATAGTTACTACATTACAAACGTTATATTTTTTTTGTTAAAACAAATTTAAGTTCTGAATTCCCGTATACGAACCTGGACACAAATTTGTTCATTTTTAAAACTGGATGCTGTTCTACAGTGTTTCCAACATAATGGAAATTAGTTTGATGTCACTTCGAGTGATTCAGTTAAAAAGACGAATAACCGAGTTGTTCTGCTGTATCAAACCACAAGACGAAAGGAGGAGGAGGAACGTGACGTCAACCGGTGACATCACACATCCTGTCTCCGAGTGCGGCCGCACTGCACGGTCTTCTTCGAAGCTTCGCCACTCGAAGAAACAACAGAGAACAAGATGAGTCTTTTATTTTGCACAAGTTTGATGTTGCATTATTTTTCTTTTCACTTATACAACTGAAAAAAAAAATTATTTGGTGCTGAAACAAATGCAGAGGTAAGAAGTTCTACAAACGATTTTTTCTTATTTTTTAACTAGTCTATTAAGGTGTCCGATGCGATAGATTGGCGTTAAAATTGCTGGCTTAGGCGCGATTTATCTTCTAAACCCTGCTGGTTTAGAATGTCTTCCTTTCTCGATCTTGTTGATTTATAGACGACGTTTGAATGACTCGAATAGCGGATTTCCGCCAGCGTTACTCAGACTTTAACTCTTCAACTCGTTAAACGTTCCGAGTTAAAAGCGACCTTGACGAAGTTCGAACTTGGTGGTAGAAGTTTGGATGGGGGAAGAAAATTTCATTAAGGGTGATTGATCAGCTGACAAAAGGTTTCATTTCCGTTTCGGCTTTTGTCAATTTATTCGAATGTTGCCTGTCAACAGGCTTTAAACAAATGTCCAAAAGTATTTAGGAACGAAACAGTCATATTTTATTTAATTTTGATATATCAGCTCTATCTGAATTTATCTAGAAAGTCAAAATTCTTTCCTCTCTTGGCGAACATCACAGGATATAAACAAGCACAAGCATCCGATTTTTTTATTGAATCATATCGAACTACCATATTCACGACTATTCCACGAATCGTTACAGATAGTTTTTGCTTTTCTACAACATAAAAATTTCCTCTAAATGGCAGAAATGCGTTAATTTCTTCAAGACCAATTACATTTTACAGAAAAAAATAAAATAAAAATCGAGACATCCACGTCCACAAAACACAGTTGTTACACTCGGTTTACAGCATGCGTCAGAAGGAAATAATACATAAAATTAAACAATACAGTATTTTTTGCATAATTTTAACATTTACGAAATTTCTAATTTCAAATCGTACATAAAATGAACTCTTTTACATTCTATACAGAATGTCAACACATCTATCAAAGTAGTGTGAGTTCAAATGTTGTCTATAGTTTAGATCTCTGATTTCTAGATAATTCTGAAGTCGTCTCACTCTTCTTTATAAGTTAGAACTGCTGCTCGTCAGATAATAAGAAAGGTTTGAAGCCTGTAAACAGTTCGAGATTATCATTTCAATTTGCTCTCGCTTCTCATTTCTCGGAGGCACGATCACTAACACATTTGACAATCTTATAATTGCAATTACTAGATCACTTAATCCGAGAACTAAAGAAAAAGATATGAGATTATTCTATGTTAAATAAATGTAAAAATGCTGAAATGTCTGACAAAAATTATATCTCAGACTATGATCGTTTAAAGATACGTTTGTGAATGACAAGTGAGTTATATCGAATTTTGTTTATTCTGTTTCGAAATATTCAGATTATTTTCTTAAAAGATTTTTAATGAATATTTCATTTAGTTTTATTGATATTTTATAAAAATAAAGCTCGAAAAATCACATTTTAAACATATTTGACTAGTTATCAGATATCTTTTGTCACTGCGAATAGTGAATAATTTATTTTATATTAAAAATATACTGTATATAGTAAATATATATTAATGGTGCAAATAAAATTTTGAGATATTTTTCTTTATTAGTCTGGAGTAAATAATGAAATATTCTGGTCGTTTAGGAAAAATCATTTGCAACTAAATGTCATTAATTTTTTGCAGAGTCGTTTACTGTAAAAAAAATGAGAGTTGCATTATCTGTGTTGTGTTGAAAGATCGTTACGCATATTTTTAAATAATGATCTATAAGTTCAAATATAATAAATGATAGAAAAGCTAAATTTGTAAAGAAACTTTCGCTTTTTTTTTCGTAAATTTAATGAAATAAATCCGCTTCTTACTAGCCTATATACGTAATACATTACCAGGATCCATTCTTATCTTGGAATATCGTATAAAATCAGCACTCTGCTGATTTAAATCACAAATTTTTGATCAATAAAATATTTTCGATCTATCATTGGATCATCTTCAGTATCCACAACCTTAACAAATTTATAAAGTAATTCTTCACTGCTCAGCATAAACATTATCAGGATCCATCCTTATCGTTTTGTAATAAGTACAATTGTATTAAAGCAATAAAATTATAGAATTCTGCTTTGGGCATGGATGCTTATAATTGTTGTTATTTTATATTGCTAATTATACTCTAGAAAAGTGTAACATCACTTTTAAAACAGACGGCATGAATAAATGAATGAATGCTTCTTGCAGCGTGCATAGTCGTCATGCATCGATGGCCGAGGATTTCACTCGTCGTCTTCCTTCTTTCATTTTTACCGTTGATGGCAACCAAGGGTACATTCCAGTGGCCTCTGCAGAGAATGAGTAACTATTCAGGCGATATAATGCTTGGAGCTCTCTTCCCCATTCATGAAAGACATGCGAAATTCGAATGTGGAAGAATTCAAGTAAGTATTTTTTAGATAGTCCGAAACTTTTAATACTTTTGCTTATAACACTTCCAGAATGTTTGCATAATTAAAATTTATTAAATATTAAATAATTTCGGAATTCAATTTTATTATGTAAGATTTATGTGCTTTTTCTTTGAAATATTTTAAAACTTAATAGTAGAAGTACGGTTCTAGTTTTGTTGCAACTATTACTCTTAACATAATTAAATGAAACGAGATGAATTGAACAGAATGATTTTTTTACGGGCGATTTAAAGATGTTTGCAAGGTTATATAAATCAACTTGTGTAATAACTTTACAGGATGAAGGATTGCAACAATTGGAAGCGCTGGTTTTTACTCTAAACAAGATAAATTCGGATCCGGAATTATTACCTGGTATCAAATTAGGCATTCTAGCTTTGGACAGTTGCGATAGTACAGCGTATGCACTAGAACAAAGCTTGGATTTTATAAAAGGTTTCATCGCTCGAAGAAACGCTCACGATGAACAACAGTTTATGTGCAACGATGGATCCGTTCCTCAATATCGAGAAGGCATGTTCGATAGAGTGGTTGGAATAATCGGGGGCCAGTCTAGCGCAGTCTCTATCCAATTAGCCAACATGCTGAGGCTTTTCAACGTACCTCAGGTAGGTGGTCTCCATATGACGTTATTGTTGCCAGGAGACCTTAATGCTGTTTACTCTTGAATGTTTTTATTAAGATAGCGTTATGATCATATTAAATCCCTCTTTAATTGTTAAAGGTCAGTTATCAATCCACCAGCCCCACTTTGAGTAACAAAGAAAAGTTCAAGTATTTTTTCCGAACTGTTCCTTCCGATGTCAATCAGGCTCAGGCCATTTTGGATATTCTGAAGTAAGTAAACCATTAACGAATTAATCTCATGGACTCAAATATAAAATGACGATTTTTGAAATAAAAACGGACAAAATGCATTAAAGAAAATGAAAGTCTGATGATAAATTTAACGAGTAAATTTGAGCAATCAGGACTATCAAATTTATCATTTTGAAAGTTTAAATTAAAGCTTAAATTAGTCGACTTAATTTTTACTGAAAAGAATTTTTCCCCGTGTTAGATTAAACTTTTTTTAGTTTCAAAATACTCACAAAACTAAGTCTCTCACAAATTCCAAAACGAGATAACTTTTTATATATTTTTCTTCTGGAATTCCGGATTTAGTCGACTAGAAATCTACTCTTAAGTTTATTATTTTTGCCTTTTTTTATTATTAGTGAACTACAACGACCCTAATACAGATAATGAAACATTTTTTCATTTATTTTTGGTTGCTAAGTAGACTTACATGTCTATTTTTATACAACAAAAGAATAGGATTTTTATCAAAATGATAAAAATTTTCATTTTTATATCACAGAAGAAATCATATATTTGAGATCGGATAATCAGATCGATATAAAGTAAACTTTCTGAACGTTTTCTTATTTCTGTAAATATTTTATCAGTACTTTTAGATGGACTTACGTATCCGTTGTTTACTCGGACACCGACTATGGAAACAAAGGTTACGAAAAGCTTCAAGATCTAGCTCTAGAATACAATATCTGTTTTTCCAGTCCTCAGAGCATCAAAGTCGATCACTTTTCCGACGCAGATTACGATACTGTCATTAAAAACTTGATGCACAAAACAAATGCTCGAGGTGAGTACCACTTAATTTTTAAATAATCACAAAATCGCATCTATTTGTTTCAAATTAAACTTATATAAAAAATTAATAACGAAACATTTTCTATTCTTTTATTTAATTAGATTGAAAAGCTTCTTGTCGTTTGAAAAAATTCTTTTAATAAAAAATATTTATGACTGTACATCCTTGACTATATTGATACGCTGTATTCAACTGGAGCAAAAAACTCTCTTCCCATTTAACGAATATTTTATTACACTATAATCGCCTTTACTTTTATGAGAAATGCGTTCGAATATTTCAGTTTTAAGTGAAAAACAAAAAATGTCATAAAATATAAAAATAAATATAATTTATAAAGGAAAAAAAACTATTATTTCAAGCGATCGTTATAAATGATAAAAAAGAATTATAATAACTGGATATCTAGGCATTTTTTCTATATCGCTTTTCATATTTTTCTACAAATTAATTTATACGACAAAAATAAACATATTTATTAATATTAATTATGCAACTTCACTTTTAAACTTACTTATTTAAAAGTGATACATAAGCTCTATAGTAAAGATAGCTTGCAGTATGAACAATTAAATATCAAATAATTTATAATTGCTCTTATTGAGAAAGTGTTATAAATTTATGATGTGTTTGTTTGTTTATAATAATACTCACACGTATTTTATGTAAATATTTTTACAATATTGTACTACTATTCTTTTCCGTAATTCTCCATAATATACTAATTGTACACGTCTCATCTCTAACGCATGCTATTAATTAAAAAATTAAATATTTATTTACTTCATTTTGTTATTCAGAAACATTTAGATAATCTCCATTGTTCGGAATTAATAATATAATCTAAATAGTTCCGTTATAAATATTTTTCAAATTAATGGTATTCATTAGACTTTACGCAATGTTAGAATGATTTAAGATACTTTAGAATTAATGGATGAATTTATTTTGATGTTTTAATTAATGGAAAAATTTTAATGTTTTATTGAACGACATTTCATTACATTTTTGTTAATAATAGTCTATACTTGATAAAAATTAAACAATATAAAGTTTTTGGGAATCTAATAGAGTCGCGAAAATCGCTGATAACTATATAGATTGATGCAATTATGCTATTAAATAATAAAATAACGGAAACAATTAATTCTTAAATAAAAAATGTTCGTTCAAAATGGTGTTAATGATGTCAGTTTCGGTGTTTTTTAAAGTAAGATTAAATTGATGAATGATAGAAGCATTAATTCATATTTTTTTGTTTTCAGTTGTAGTGGTTTTTTCTGATAAACAGACAGCTCGAAATTTAATGGCGGCAGCTAAAAGAAAAAATGCCACTACGCGATTCGTCTGGATAGGCAGCGATGCCTGGGGAGGTAGAAATTCTGTAGTAGAAAATCACGAAGATGTGGTTGAAGGAGCCATCACAGTATCTCCTCTCCTTCATCCCCTAGCTGGATTTGACGATTATTTCAGAAAACTCAATCCGGAAACGAATCATCACAATCCCTGGTTTTCCGAATTTTGGGAAGAATTTTTTCACTGCAAACTATCATCATCGGCTCACACTCCTTATAACTCTAACTACCCTCATTGGTGTTCGCCTTCCAAAGAGATCTCGCAAGATACTCATTATAAACAAGCTCCAGCGTTACATTTTGTCAGAGATGCAGCATATGCCTTTGCTCACGCACTCAAAGATATGCACAAAGTAAAATGCAAGGGAATTCCAGGAATCTGTTTCGACATGGCACATATCAACGGAGAAGACCTAAAAGAATATCTTCAACAAGTTTCATTCAACGGTAAGCAATATTTGACAAGTTGGAAGGAAAAACATGTCTTCAGATATTGGAAAGCATTTTTTTTATTAGTTACTGTTTGCTCTTTCCACATATCCCATATATTTCGCAGTATTGTATATATGAAATATCTGCATTTTATAAAAACGAATCATAACGCTATCACACTGACTATATTTTTTATTTTTCAATAATTATTTTTTACTAATAAATATCGTTAATATATTTGTTTAACAATAATTATTTAAATTTTATGTAAATTTTATTTAAAAATATATACTTAAATATCGTAACATTGAATACTGGAATTTCTATATTACAATTTTAAAAAATTCGCTTGACTAATTTTTGAAAAAATATTTAAAAATTACATTGATAATACAATAATTATTGATATTCGTTTCAGATGAGAGTGGAAAAAAATTCAGATTTCTTCCTAGTGGAGATGCTCCTCCACGATACAGTATCATCAATTATCAGAAGTTACCCAATGGCAGCTTTTCTTGGAGATCCGTGGGAACTTATTTGTGTAAGTCGAAAAAATTAAATATTTTTATTTTTAATTCTATATTTTCGATATAATTATTAGTTTATCTCGTGTTTTATAAGTTTTATTAAACTTCGGCTTATATACGAGTATATACGGTAGTCAATTTTCAATTAAATCCTAAGGGGAATCGCGCCTTGGATAATGACAGTAATCCTGGAAAGGATTACAGTCATTAACCAAGGTACCACTGTATATTAATAGTGAAATGTAGTTGGCTGAATATTCTTTTTGCAGTAGATCCACTATACTGATTCCTATATATAGTGTATCGTTAGAAAAATCAAATCCTCAAATTTCTGCGACAGCCAAAATTTTTTGTCGTTATTCATAATTTAAAAATTAAGGAATAAAATTAAAATTATAGTTTCTCTAAAAAGACAAAATCTGTAGGTGGCACTAAAACTTAATAAGGACTGCTGTTTAATGATCAAATATACGAGTATGTCTGTAATCTGTATGTAATAAATAAGAATAAATATAATAATCTGTTAATAAAAATTTGTTGTTAAATATTTTAAATAATAATTTAGATTTAGGTGTGCCGTGAAATTTTAAAATATTTTTTTTTTTGTTAACAGATGACGCCACTTTCCATTCAGGGAGAATTATTAAACCTTTTAAGGATTTAACAATATAAAATACGATAAAAGATTTATAGTCTAAATCTAGACCAGTGGTTCTCAACTTTTTTTCTGTTGAGGAACACATTTTAATATTTTAAAATTAGTCGGCCGGATTGGCCGCGTGGAAACGCTTCGGCTTTCCACTCTGGAGGACCCGGGTTCGAGTCTCGGATCCCACCCCTTGAAAATTTTTATCATGGGGTCCGGGCCCGGCCCGTCGATCCCCGTCCTCCACAATCCGGCTGACCCCTCCGCAGGGGTGGGCAGCCTGTGGAAGGCTTGTTTCGCCCCGCCACTTAACATTCTCCCTGAATGGAAAGTGGCGTCATCTGTTAACAAAAAAAGGGTTTAATAATTTAGTATTATATTGAGACAGCTCAAGAATCAAACATCGCAAAATATCCAAATTTTAGAAATTCATTCCTTATTATTCAAGGTGCATGTTTATTAATTTTGAGAGGCTACATCGTTTCGTTAAATATATCTATTGTTCGAAACCGTAGAGACATTTAGTCAGTTTGTAACGGTTTGTCCGAGTCGTTTAGTAAAATACACAACTGTGAATTTTTGATTAAGATGTGAACATTTTGGCAAAAAAAAAAATAGAACAAGTCATTAATTATTTCGAATGACATCATCAGTGATATTGTCATTCGAAATAAAAGTCAGTTTGACTTGTTTTATCCATTTTTGAAATATTAATAATATTTCAGATAAATGCTATGAAACTTAAAAACTTGCAAATTGAGTGAGTATTTTTGAATAGCATATAGCAGATATAGAATATATTTCAATACAGGAACCTGCAAAAATTACAATTAAATCTAAAAAATAAACTGAAATGTGATCAGAAGACCTGTATCCGGTATCCTAAGATTATGGTGATCGGTTAACGAACAGTTCGGATAACGAACACTTTTTCGAAAGACTTATGTTCGGTTAACGAACACATGTTCGGATAACGAACACCTCACAGACCAAACCGTGGGACCCGTGGACTGACGAAATGACAGATCAGCCCCAATGGCTGCGTGGTAAAGCTGTAGCTATAACATTTTTATATATATATATCTAAAATATGAAATAATGAGTTATTTATATAAACAATGGAAATTTTAAAATTGAATGTTATTTATGAAAAGCATGTTTATCATTTGGAAAAATTAGATTCTATTAATATCTTTAAATAAATAAAATTATTCTTAATGACTATAAACCACAGAGTTCTGCTGATTCTAATATTCTTAATGAATAACTATTATAATTTAAAATGTCATTTTATATGTGGAAAAATATTTTGTAAAACTACAAAAAGCTCATTATATTAGAACCATAAACAAAATGGCAGAAGGCTTACAATACAAATAGAGAGTATCAATTTTTATTTAAGAAATTGAAATGTGTAATGTTTCTTATTTTTTGTGCTATTAATATTTTAAATAAGCATTGCTTAATAATTGGACTTTTACAATATTTTAGTTTTAGATTCAAAATAAAATTAGAATAATTTTCTGTCTCCATACTTTCATCAGTAAAAATAGGGAATATAAAGGATAAAAATTACATGAATAATCTGTAAATTAATAGTGTATTAGAATCAAGGAAATATACAGTGGGTAATCAGTTAAAGAACAGTTCGGATAACGAACAAATCGAGTAACAAACACTTTTTTAAAGATTTTTATGTTCGGTTAACGAACACATGTTCAGATAACGAACACCTCATGGAACTAACAGTGGTTTTTCCCGAAGATTTTTATGTTCGGTTAACGAACACATGTTCAGATAACAAACACTTCACAGAACAAACTGTGGAACTCGCAGACTGACTGAATGACAGATCAGCCAGATGGCTGTGTGGTAAAGCTGTGGCTTACCATTCTGGAGGACCTGGGGTCCCACTCCTCCAATTTTTTAGGAGGGATTTGGGACTATTAAAACTCATCCTTCAATCTTCTGGTTGACCCCATCATGGGTGTTGGTCAGCCTGTGATGATGGCTGCTCTATAAGTGGCAGCTCCAGTTAAAATATTCCATGAGGATATTTCGGCTTAACTAACCTAACGGAATGACAAGGTTAGGCCTTGCGCGTTCGTGGAATTATGGGTAAAGGTGGGCTCACACTACGACCGACTGGACCGACTTCACCGACTCGACAGACCGACCGATTCGAGCCAGACCAATCACATTACACCACCGACTGTTGATGCTATGGAATCGTGACGTAGAATCGTTCGAGTCGGTCGTAGTGTGAACCCATCTTAAGGATGGAAGAACAGAAGTTTTTCCCGATTAAAATGAACTCGAAGACAACGTAATATCAAAGATTTATTAAAGAAGGTAAGAGAGAGATTTTACAATATTTTGATGTCAAAGATTTATTAAAGAAGGTAAGAGAGAGATTTTACAATTTTTTGGAAATTTTTTCGTCTGAAGAACAGTAATTTTTCCTGATTAAAATGAACTTGAAGACAACGTAAACAAATCAAACATTATTAAAGAAGGTAAGAGAGAGATTTTACAATTTTTTGGTCTTAGAATATTAAGAAGGTAAAAGAGAGATTTTACAATATTTTGGTGTTAGAATGGCACCCTAAGGTAAGAGAGAGATTTTACAATTTTTTGGTCTTAGAATGGCACCCATGCCAGGTTGAGATCAATAGGCTTCGAGATCTTTATCACAACAATGCTATTAATCACTTCCGAAAAATCCTGAAGGAGAGAGAAAAGCAATCGACATTGGACAGATTCTTTATTGAAAAATAAACGTATAGATGAAAATGCAACATTATATATGTATATATTATTGTTATTACATATAAATAAACGTAGTAAGAAATTATATAATTTTTTATTTATGTTTTTTGGGTCTCCGAAACGAATTAATCAAATTCCCATAAAAACTTATGGTAAATCGATGATCGGTTAATGAACAATTCGGATAACGAACATTTTCTTGGAACGGATTATGTTCGTTAACCGATCATCCACTGATATATAAAAAAATCTGAAATCCGTAAATAATATGTAGTACTGTATTTTTAAATTACTGAATTTTCTAAACTCCAAAACATTATAATTTTAAAATAAGATTACATGGTAAGCACTTGAGACAATGCATATACAATATTATTTTATGAATAATTTGAAAAATAAAATGCATTTTAATTTTTTCTACTTTTTAAATGTGTATTAAAATTAAAATATCAAATTTGTTATTAAAAATTGTTCTTAAAATCATTACATAATAATAATTACATATAAACTGCATATAATCAATCAATAAAACTTATTTTACGATGGTGTAAAAACTTGATATTTTAAATTTTAAAAGCAAATTAATCATTTTTCGACAAATATAATTGTAATATTGCATAGGTGAGACTCGCAATATTTAATGTTTGAGTTAACTTTTTGATTTGAGTGAAAAAGATTTAAAAAGTTGGATAATTCTACTAACTTAGGCCTTAAATTGCAGATAAATACTTAGAATTTTAGTCAGTTTGCACCGGTTTGTCCGAGTCATTTAGTAAAATACACAATTGAGAATTTTTGATTTAGATATTATATTTAGAAATAAGTATTAAAAAATCCTTTAATAAAAAAACATTAAAGGATTTTCAAATTCTTGTTTTTATTCAGACAAGATTTAGAAGTATAATTAAATTTTTGATTATAATTGGATACAGAAATAAGTGATTTTTATAAAGAACGGATTGGTTAATTTGGATTTTGAAAGAATTTAGTGCAAATACGTAATATGAATCACTATTAAAATATTTTCTAGAATCTATCCAAATATCCAACTGTTCAACAAACTGAATTACATTTCTTCTACTTTTATTTTAATATTAATTCAGCATATTTTTTTATATTAAAGTAGGTGACGACGGAGAAGCTAAACTAGACTTGGATATCAATGCCATGAGATTCAAATTTCAAGAACCGTCTTTTCCTAGATCGTTTTGCAGCGAACCATGTCGTGCAGGCCAAGCAAAATTACAATTGGAAGGAGATACCTGTTGTTGGCTTTGTACAAACTGTTCTCAATACCAATATTTACCAGACGAATATCACTGTAAAGATTGCCCTTTGGGAACTTTACCTAGTTCCTCCAAGACTACATGCATACCAATACCCGAAGCTTATTTAAATTATACCAGTCCGTGGGCAGTAGGAACTATGGCATTCGCAGGAATGGGCATATTATTAACAGCATTCGTCGCATTGGTATTTTGGGCATACAGTGATACGCCTATCATTAAAGCATCCGGAAGAGAATTAAGTTATCTCTTACTAACTGGAATATTTTTATCGTTTAGCATGACTTTCATTGTCGTGGCCAAACCTTCGGCCTTCACTTGTGGATTGACAAGATTCTTTTTGGGATTTTGTTATACACTATGTTACGCAGCTATAGTCACCAAAACTAACAGAATCGCAAGGATTTTCAATCAGAGGAGAAGAAGACCCTGCCAGAAACCTCGTTATACTAGTCCTCAATCACAACTCATCATAACGGCAGTTCTCGTTTCCATAGAGGTGATCATAAATACTATATGGCTGCTATATGACAGACCGGCTGTTACCCGAATACATCCCTCACGAGAAACGACACTTCTGATATGTCTGGGATCGGATACACCATCCTACTTGGTGGGACTCATATATCCTTTCGTACTGATTGGATTTTGTACAGTTTATGCTTTCAAAACAAGAAAATGCCCTGATGGTTTTAATGAAGCTAGATATTTGACTTTCACGAATTACACAACATGCGTTATTTGGTTGGCTTTCCTTCCTCTTTTTGTTTTGAGCACAAGTAACGCAATTCGAGTGGTGACATTAAGTTTCCTCTTGAGTTTGAGTGGAGCTGTACAACTGGCCTGTCTCTTCATGCCGAAAGTATACATCGCTTTACTGAAACCAGAAAAAAATACCAAAGAGAGCGTCATGTGCCATCATAATAGGAATTCCAATCTGGCCCAAACGTCGTCTTCCCTCGGACCTTCTACCCCGTCTATACTCATCAACGGAGGTAAGTGGGTTATTAAACTTCCTAATCTCCTAATCTTTCTCCGTTCTGTGATGGTTATCATATGTCAGAACGAAGGGCGAGATCGAAGTTTAGCCTACTAAGAAATTAAAATAAACTACGAAATTATAAGAAAAATGATTAGATAAATATATACTAATAGTTTCAGTATCAGGTCACTTCGATATATCTTAAAACATACCATACACCGATATAAGTGTAATTGTCGTAGTGAGAATATTAAATGTATTTGAATTCTGAATTATTTTCTAGTTCGGATTATCTGGGGTAAAATATATAATGAGATAATTCAAGTTTTTAATCAAAAGGAAGAAAAATAGCAAAAAAAAAATTATCTACGTCGTTTACTCTCGCAAGTTTTACACTTTTTAAACGGTTAATTAATTATTTAATTCAATCAAACACAATATTCGAGAACAACTGTTAACGAATAAACTCAAACTTCATTCATATTTAGGCATATTTTTTCTTATAATGTATTATTTTATTTACATTTTTAATTATTATCAAGATTAAAATAAAAGCTGAAAGATTAGAAACATTATCATCTCATATCCATTATTCGTAAAATTATAGATTATTGCCTATAGTGGAATAATGCTTTACACGCTAATTCAAAATTAAAACAACATTAAACTATTTTTAACATATAACAGATTTCTGAATAAAAAATTAATTATTCAATAAGCCTATTGAAATGTTTAAAATGTCCCACATTAAAAACAAAGACTATTACTACATTAAAAAGGAATAATTAATTATCGATTTTATATTTTGCATATTAATCTCAGAAAATTCTTCTAGATAAATACAATCTTCGCCAATTCAATAAAAATGATTTGAAAATCATAATTTGAAAATGAGCAATTTTATTTATTGGAAAACATTTATGCTATGTGCAAATATAAAACTTTTATCTAAGAATTATCGAAATTTTATGTACTATTTCTTAAAAAAATCTTAAATATTCTTAAGGGATTTCATTATTAATAAATTAGAATTCTACACGTGACTGATAGATAATTGCAACAAATAAGTATGTGAATCTCCTATTTAGAGATTAGATACAGAGATTAAAAGATTAGACAACTTACAATCCACTTATCTCAATTAAAAGATTAAAAGTAAATAGCCTATGGGTTATGAATAAAATTTTCGCTTTTCATTTATTAAATTAATAGCAACTTAATTTTCGAATATAAAATACTGATTTTTAAATTTTATGATATTGCGGAACTTATTGATAAATATGGATCACGATAACTGAAGTATTTTATATTTAAAAAGTTTACTTGAGATATATATTGTATATAATTGGTTTTTGAAAATCAATATAACTCTTTTCACTCTTATAATCGAGTTTATATATCAGATTTATGACAATCTGATGATAGCCACATTTAATTTCTATCTTTATCTTGTTTATCTCTTTCGAAAATAGTAGTTGTCAGAAGACTCTTTTCCTTTCTTAGATCAATCGTGAGAAGCATTCTAAGTTATTGTTAATTTCCCCTTGTTTTTTGGATTTAGTAGGACTTCCTTATATAGAAAAATCCTCAGTCACTATCGTTTTCTAGTTTGTAAGGCTTTTTCTATTAACTATAGGTTGCAAGGAACATCGACTCAGCAGCTGTTCTTCGGCAACTGGATCTTCGGCTTATAACTCGCTTCAAGTACCAAATGCGTCTCCATATCTGGCCACCGTCCCGAATCTGACCCTACTTCTTAACGAGAGCATCCAGACGAATACTCTAACGGTGCCCAATTTGATGCCTTCGACTTTGAAGAGGCACTCCAGCGGAGACATACAAAGTAAAACATTATGAAGTCGTCGTTTTTGACAGTATATTTTAATACGCACAATATTTGGAGATTAAAAGTAAACTTTATATTATATTTATGTTATAGCCTTTCTTTATGGAAGACATAGATCTAATGGAGCCTTCACTGCCTAATGGGCTGCAATTAAGGCATCTAGTAAAAGTGGCAGTATTCGTTTTCTTCAGCCTGTAAATTTGGACTGAGAAAATAAAAATGCTACTCTCAAAATGTCTATTTAAGACCTATTTAATTGAAGATATTAAAATCATATTAAATTATTGCATTTATATTTTACGATTATCATTTACCATTCAGTTTTTTGATGGAATAAATTTGTCAACAAGATTTTTGAACTTTACACATTCTATTAATGCATTGTGGTAACGAAAGTTGCCACGTTAAATTCTTAAAAATCATAAAGTTTCATTGACTGTATGTATGGTACTATGTTTTCTTATAAAAGTATTCATTGTTCACTATCGAATGTCAATTGATTTTATTCTATTCGAAGTTACAGTGATGAGGAAACAACTTTCACACTCACCAACGAAAAGTACTATTAAGTTCGAATATCATCGCTAAAAATCAACACGTTTTCGTTATAAAAAGGCAATGCAAAATAGTGATCTAACATTTATTTTTAACACTATATTGACTTTTCCATTAAAGTGCAATTTCAGTTAAAGTAAAACGATTTATAAAATGACAATATTAATTTAAAAATGTCGAACGATACACAACGGATGCTAATCACAACTGATATATTACTGTCGTCGTCTAGCGGCGAGAAAAAAAATTATGACGATTGGCCATCTAACTCCTATGGCCATCTAACCCAGACTTACCCTAATTAAAAGAATATATTTTCGCTTAAAATAATTTGATTTACTGATTTAGTATGTTTTAAAACATTCTTTGCAAATATAAATTTAATAAAAATCAATGTAAGATTTATTATTTTAAGGATTAAAAAGACCAGCAAATCTCATCTTTAATATTTTACAGAGGATTATAAATGGAAGCAGCTATTATCATTAAAAAAACATCAACATGGGCTATATTTTACATGGATGATGTTTTGTTAAAGATTTTTATTTGGTATTGAGCAACAGAAATTCATTTCCCAATATCTGTATTAATTGTCAAATATCAAATAATTCGCACGTTTTATTTATTATAATTATATATCACCACTAGATTATGTGAATTATTTTTGCGCATAATAAATCATTTAAAATTCTTTACTTTAACAAGTCAAATATATATTGATAAAATATGCAATGCTTCATGCTATCATTTGAATAATAATGGGAAAAATGTGTCAATAGGAACAGAAAAATGAAAAGAACATATCTTTATAAGCATTAAAAAAATTAAAGACAAGACTTTCGTTAAAAATATCTCGACTAAATATATAAAAAACAACTTTTTTCACAAATCGATACATAGCGAAATTGAAAGTTTGATCAATAAGAGTACTATATATAACCTGAGAATCATTTAAATAGCATCGAATTTTGTGACAAAAGTTTTTGTCATACTCAATATGTTTCATGCTTGATTAAAGGATTTGTGGTAAAAGCCTTGTCAAATTTTCAGTCTTTTCTTTCTTGTTTAGCTTTTGTTTACGCTTATTTTATTATATTAGGCCCTATAGATGATTTTTGTATTAATTTTTTTAAGAGTCAACTAGATACTGTATTATCCAAGATTTTATATAAAATGTAATAAAATTCATACATTTTAAATTAAATGCATACATTATTTTAGCATAACATCTTTCCGAATTTTAATTTAAATGAAATTCGGATAAATATTAAATTATTATCATTAATATAGTATTGTGAATAAAAGGATAGAAAATTTGTTGTATTTCTTACTTTTACTCTGAATACTTCATTTTTGGCAGTTTAAATTAGTACATTTTTATTAGATTGACAAAAAGAAATATATATGATATATTCGTATAATAAATGTTTGCACTCTAACGATAAAAATATCTCAGGCGTTTAAGATGAGCAAAAAGAAAATTCGAGGAACATCGAAGAAACTATTACCGATCTAGCATACTTTGTATTCAGAAGACAAGAGCCGTAACTTCCATGTTAGAAGAATTCTACAGCTGTGTTGTCACCTTTTCTTCTAATTTAGTAATTTTTTCCGCATAAGATATAAAATTTTTTTTATATTTTATTATAATAATTTATAATTAATATATTTTTTGTTTTGATGATGTATAGACGAATTTTATTACTGTTTTCGAGAAGTCATTAACTTTAAATAAAGATAATTGTGAAACAAAGAAGTTATTGTGATATTTATTATTTATAAAATGTCTCATTTATATTGTTATATTATCAAAGACGTTAAAACAAAGTTTGCCGATAAATTCACTACGCAATAATCAACGAAATTTTACACATTTCATTACTTTCGACACTTTATAATGCATATACTGTAATTAATATTGCGAATGTTGCTTTGAAATTTTATAATAGTCATTAATAAGTTTTTTAAGTCGTACCTGTGACGCAAAAGAAACTAAAAATACTGTAACTATAAATAAAATTTTCAGCGACATTTATCATGATTTACGATTTCTTTAATGAAAGAAACTTTTTTAATTTATCACCATGAAGATGAAGCGTTGCTGTTTAAAATTTCATTATTATTATTTTTAAAATAACCGAGAGAGGAAAAAAATCAAGAATCAGAATATAGCAATTTTATTGGTACTTTTAAAAATAAAAATTAAATCATTCAAGTAATTTATTTTAAAAAAATTTAAAATTTTTAAAGAAGTACTTTGAATGATTATCTAAGAGCTTTTAAAATAATACCACGCTAACGATTAAATTTAAAGCAAGTGAATAATACAAGAAAACAAATGTAAAAGCTTTTAAAGAAATATTAATTATATACGTAAGATTTTTCAGGATTATAATTAAATGCTTAGTTTGATCGCAATTTTTTTTTAATCATTGGCCGATTAAATATGTCGCAGTACATAAACTTTTAGTTTAAAAAATGGACTGAAATCAATTTTTTTTAATGCTTGCAATTAAATTTATTTGCTTATAGTCGCAATTATAAACTTGATAAAACGAACTTAAAACTACAACATGGTAGAATTTTTCTAAGCTAATTTTATATATAAAATATTGAATCGCAAGATCATTTAATGAGAAAGTTAATATAAACAGTGAGCATTGAATAGTCGAAATATGATATAATAAAGAAATAATGTGAAAATTAAATTCTAAATAGAGATGAAGTTGAATTAAATTGAGAACTTATTTTAGTACTTTCTAAGAAAAAGAGCTCATGAAATCATCATTGTCAGTCTCTCACTAACTTTTGAGCTAATTAGTATATTTTCATAAAGATTGGTAGTCATATTATCTTTAAATGCCATCTCGATATTGCATCAATTAACTGTCTAGTTGCAAAAAAAATGTCAGTCGTTTAAAAATAGCAGATGTTCAAATTTCTGAAATCTTAAGCTATTCACTCGATTTTTATGAAATTCTGCATAATATCACGCGTTGAATGATACATAGATTAAGCTTTATCTGCAACTGTTTAAAAATGATGGATGTTAAAACTACAAAGATTTCTTTCTAATAATTTTTGATCTATTTAATTTTTATATAATTTTTTATAATATTTTTTT
>AYEL01074821.1:0-49747 GCA_000484575.1 Olivierus martensii | reverse complement strand
ATAATTTTTTATAATATTTTTTTTGATTTTTATATAATTTAAGAATTAAAGCTAGTAAAGTCGAATTTTAAGTAAGTATTAATTAGCTCTAACAAACTTATCCGTTTAAAAATAACCAGCATTTAATCTTCTGAGATAAAGATGAGAAAATGATGATTGATGAAATTATCCTGTATATTTATTAAGATTTTTAGTTTTTGTCATTATAAATCTAGAGACTCTAAAGAAAGGGGCAGCAGTATGACTATACTGCATTATACAAATTATTTGATATAAATAGATACATTTAGATAGACATAAAAGTTTCCTAAACACATTTTTATTATACAGTATATCAGTAAGGAATCGTGAAAATATCAACAGTAAAACAGTTTTGATTAAAATATATACTCTAATTTGTATAATATACTATATTGTAATGTATTTTTAGAAGGATGTTTTCGGCCAAAATACACCGAATGAGAAATGACCTGTTATAGGATCTTGTCTCAATTAACGCAAACATTTCAATAATTACACGATCCTTAGCAATGAAAATTGAGAGTTCACTAGATGCTCTGCACAGAAATCTAAATCTATGGACTAATTATTGATTTTTATATATTTTTGATTTTGATACTAACTTTCTATTGTATATTTATTTGATTATAATGATTACATTATTAAACGTAAAGAGAATGTATTTATTTATTTATTATTCTTGTCTTGAAATAGACTGTCCTCCTTTATTCTCTTGTACCCGGGCATCAAAATACACATGTACAGTATTGTTTCGTTGAATGATTAAGTTACATCATAATTAAGAGATAAGTATGCATTACTGGAACTGAGCTTACTGGAATATTTGCACTCAATGAGAGTAGATTTTGCATTTTTATCGGAAAGAGATAACAATTTTATCTTTCTCAGATTACATATTGTATTAAATCCGATTCGACAATACTGTACTGTAAGTTGAAAATTTAAATATACAGAGGTTTTCAAACAAATCTGAGACGAATTTATTTTTTAACTTCGTATTTGATCTGTCACCATTGCATTTCACGCACGCACGTTCAAAAATCCGCTAAATTGGACGTGTCGTTTGATGCAGAAGTAGAAATTATGGTTAAATGTTTTCCGAACAAAATTACTCCTCAATTGCTATCAAGGAGAAGTTAGAAAAACTAAAAAATTTTTTGAGTAAAAGTATTATATGTAGAATGATCAGAAATGAAGGATAAAAATATAAGGCTAAATTAACAGGTGAAAATTCGAACTTTGTGCTAAACCTAAAACTGCTCGAACCAGCAATAATATCAAAAAAGTGAAATATCTCGTAATTAGTCCGAATCCAATCAGAAGACGATTGCTAAATGTCGTAGTATCTTTGTAGCAAGTGTTAATACAATTATTCACAAAGATTTAGACTTAGTAACCAAAAGAGAGACAAAGGTCCACAATTTAACACTTTCTCATTGTCGAAATAGCAAACAAATGCTAATAAATTGTACGAAAACTGATTGGCGGGTATAGGGCAGAGTTTATGTTTACTTTAGACGAAGAATATATTTAATTGTTATTGTAATGGAGAAAGAAAAATTATGTACACGTGACCAGGAGATGAGGTACCCGAAGAATGGCTAACACACTGCAATGAAAAGATGGACTGAAAGATTCATGATTGTTAGAAGAATAATTGATCAAGAATGCCTTCCTTTAATCAAAGTGCCAAAGAATTCTAAAGTATGTGCAAGATACTATATGGACAAAGTGCTCAGACCATATATGGAAACAGAAGTACCTTTGCTTTATCAAGAAATTAAGATAAAATTACATTCCATCATAACAAGGTTTTGAGCCATACCTTAAAGTTTATCATTCTTTTAATTGGAAAATTTTAGATTTATATCTGAAATCAACCACAGAGCTAAATCAAACATCTCTCCAAAATGGATTTCTTCAGTTTTGATTAATTAAAGCAGGTCCTTTTTCTTTGCAAAGCCCACATACTGCAAGGAATCTGGGAAGTTTGCAACGAGTAATAGGCAAAAATTACCTCTGAAAAATGTCGATCAGTTTTTGAACCATGGAAGCGGAAATATAGAATGGTCGAACTGACAAAAGGAATTCATCGCGCGTTCTTAAAGATAAAAACTAAACGTAAAATCGTCTGAAATTTACTCGAACACCCTCTGAATTCGTATAAATTTGAACTTGGTTTTTGTATAAAAAATTTAAGAAAAAATAATTCGAGTTCATAGTAAATCGAATGTATTTGAAAACTTTTTATTTTAATTCATCGTACAAAAGTTTATCTGTATCGAAAGGTAATCAATAATGAATGGTTGCATTTGATTGTATACATGCTATGGCCAAACCTCAAAAATTGGACAATTCGCAAAATAGCCGGGTATTTGGAGAATTGACCATAGTTTGGGTCATTGTTTGGCCAATGACCGAAAAATTTCTTTTATTCTGATTTCGGGATATGCCACAACAGTTTGGTCATTTTCCAGAGAATTTTGACAAAAGTCAGAAAACTTTTTGTAAATTTTATTCCATAAACAATAGTAATTTAATTAATACTAATTTATCACAAAAACTAAAATTTATATTAAAATACATATTTATGTAGATACAAATATTTAGCCCACTACTTTACGCATAACTTTTGTAACAGATCCTTTTTCAAAACCATAAATCAGTGTAGATCAGTGATGCGTATATTTGAATATTTTGCGACGATTAAGAGATGAAATTAGAAAGAAAAAAAATCAGAATTTCAAATAACGGCTGGAAATTGCTGCATGATAATGCTCCCGCGTTACGTACTCAAATAATTACCCAATATCTAGATCAGCGTTTCCCAAACTATGTTCCGCGGAAGATCAATAAGTGTTCCGTAAAAATTATGAAAATTAATATAAGCCTGATATGATTTTAAATGCTGTGCCAAGTTGATCTAAAGTCGATAGTTTATTTTGCTATTTTCATACAATAAAACCCCGTTTAACGCGGGGGATACATTCCAAGAAAACCAATCGCTAAACGAAACAGCGTTAAACGAGGTTCATCTTAACACGTAAATAATGGGAATAGGTGAAACGGGACAGTGAATAAAAAAAATATACATTCCACACGTAAATAATGGGAATAGGTGAAACTGGACAGTGAATAAAAAAATTATATGTACCATTATTTTATTTTGTAACATGCATTATTGCTATTGTATTACATTAATTATAAACATTTTTTATTGCTAATATCGATTTGTATTCATTGATCATTCATGAAAATCAAAAATATTCGAGTAAATAATTTGCGACGAGGAAGGTTCTTCCTTATTTGACACTTTTTGTTTTTTCGTTAAGAAGTCATCTAACGTCATTTCCTTTTCCTCTTTCATTCGGCAAGCAATTGCCGATAGCGAGACATCGCGTCCATGACACTTCGTCTTGCTTGTGAAGTGTTCCGTCATAGAAAAAGTTTGGGAAACTCTGATCTAGATAAACATTCTATGACTGTTTTACAACATCCATCGTATTCTCCTTGTGATTTTTACTTGTTTCCGAGACTAAAAAAATCTAATTAAAACGGCGGTTAAGGCCATTGCGATGGATGCAATAGAGTTTCAAAGAATGACTTTTACAAAATGTTTGCCGAACTTCTGGTCGTTTGAAAAATGTCAATAGTCAAGGCCAGTACATCGAAAAATTTAATAGTTAGATGTTTGTACATAGTTTAAATTTTTTCTTGAAACTTTTTGATCCTACCTTGTATAATAAATTCATTTCTTTATTAATAATATTGATAGTAATTCAATTAATATTAGTAAAACTTCAACAACAACCTCAAACATCAGGAATTTTCTATAATGCAGGTTTAACTGGATTTATTCGATAAAATACGAAAATATCGGCAGATGAGATGAAATACTTCGCGTATTCGTGGATTTGAATGCTTAATTCAGACTTTTGCCAATCATCACAGTTCGAACTGTGCCCGGTTGAGTGATCAGAACTGAATAGATTTATTGATACATTCATCTTGCGGACATTAGCCGATCTACTCGACCAATAAAGGCTCTTTTACACCAAGCGCAAGCGTTAACATTTGCGCGGGCTTTCGTCATAGCTTCACTCCTTTTGAACCATGTGTCTATCCATGATTAGCCACTTAGCGCGAAAGGAGTGGGACTATGACGAAAGCACGCGCACGCTCTTTCTCACAACTTTTTACGGATAGAGGCACGAGACTTGGCTACATTTTTTGGTGGGATTTGTTATTACAATACTAATTGCTATTAATTTGCAAAAAAATTCGTCTAGATCTCTCGATTTTCCGTTTCCCTTATGTAATAATTTATAAAAGTTCAAAATAATCAGCAGTTATATTTAATTCAATAAAATGTTATAATGGCTAAAATATTGGGCAAAAATTAAAAGTAAGAGTTAAATAAATTAAGAAGAATGTTACCGAGTAATGAAAAAATTGACACACAATAAAACATTCTTGCATACAGTACATCGATTTGGCTATGATTAGACATTACTGCCTGTTATTGTTTTCAACAACGTTTATCATCTTATAATAAATATAGGGTGTTTGTAATTAAACTGACACTACTCAGAGCCATCTGTAGTTCAATCTAACAATCGGAATGGCTCCAAATTTGATGAAGAGACTAATCAAGACATGGGGAAAAGAATTCCGCGAAAAAATGTAGTTCCAAAAGTCACCGATAGGAGATGTGGCGCTTTCGCAGCCTAGAAGCTGAGAATTTGATAAGACGCAATTGAAAGCTTCCATAGATATGGAAAACTTCTAATGCAAATTATCGGTTATGTTGGTTACAATAGTGCCAGTTATTCAAGCTATAAAGGCATAGAGAGTTCAAAAAACATTCCGATGACTAGTTCAGCTCAAAATGCACCTTAAGTTACCTCAACGCGCTTTACTTGTGAAGTTGTTTTACCTCGTACTAGTGACATGAGATAAGTATCGTATTTCTGGTGACGTGTGTTTAATTTGGATACGCGTTTTTAAACTGGCATATCTTAATTTCGGTGTGTCCTATCTACTTCCAACAAAATTCTTTTAATTCCTACAAATCTCGTCTCTTAAACAATGTGAAAACTGTCCCGCTATATTTATTTTTTAATTTTTTGTTTTTAATTATGTAATTTGATATCGCACATATGCAAATTTGACAACAATTTTTAAAAACTATCATTCAAACAATTTATCGCTTAATAGACTCGCGCTGACTATATTATTTACTTAACAACACTCCTACTGCAATAAAAATCGCAGTGCCGAGTGTCTGAGAAGGAGGGAGAATTCAGACGTTGCCGTGTTACGGAGGACATTCTAATTGTCAACAAACACATGCTCCTGCTATATGCTTTGTTTAGGGAGCTATATCTTTCAAACTATTATTTTTAATGACTTTTTTTTTAGTTTTTCGTAAACATTATGATGATTTTATGTAGAACGTATGATATTTTAAGTTAGGAATGGATAGTTTATGATTTATAAATTTTTTTATTAAATGATATGAAAATTAGGCTTAATTTATATACGAAATTTATCAATTTCGTATAAATTTCTAAATCATAATAACAATCCGATTTCCTTTAAGATGTTTAGAAAAGGATTCGATATAAATAAATCACTATGATTTTTTTCAATATCTCCCAAATTTTGGCCCAGGCGCTTATGTTATTTCTGGTTGTATAGAAATGTTGCTTATAATCTTGTTTTCAGAAATAAATTTTCTTTAAACTATATAAACTTTAATTATTTTTGTTCTATGCAAACCTATTTATGATTTAAAATACAAAATGAGAATTCTGATTAGGTATTTTTGTAAATATCTACATGCGAACAGAATTAGATGCGATGCGTTGCGTTTACGCACGCATTCCATATTGGAAAATTAATTTATTATTTTTAGATATCTTTCTTGTTTTAATTTAAAACAAGTAAACTATTAAATATATATTGTTTATGATGGCAATTTAGAAAATTCACTGACAACCTGAGTAAGGCCATTCTACAGGAGGATCAGGATTACAGCTATTGAATGAAAGGAACAAAGGAGCGGAAGCAATCTACAACCTTCAGCTGTAAATTTTAACTAAAAAAAGCCATTAGAAATAAGTTTAAAAGATATAGCTTCGTAAACAAATCATATAGCAGGGAGAATGTTTATGTTGACATTTAAAATGACGCTAGAGTAACACGGTAGCATCGGACTTCTCTCTCCTTCTGTCACCCGACACTTCGATTTTTATTCCAATAGAAGTGCTGTTAAAAACTTCTTTCCAAATTAATATTTGGAAACAATTTAAACTATAAAATGCAGAATTAATAAAAACTATATTTTCCTATTACTCACTTTTAATAATATTGAAAATAAATACTATACGAATCTTTCTTTGCGTAAATAAAACTATAAATCATTATATAAATACATTTAATAAATTAGATATACTAATAAATATTTCTCATAAAATAATTACTAACTTTAAATTAAAGTTCTATGTATATTATGAATAATATAAAATCAATACTCATATATGACGTCATGCAACAGCGGAAGCGGCCGCGCCTACTGCCGCGAGCCAGCCGCACAGGCTATTTTTAGTAACATATCGTGTATAAAAAACTCACGTATCTGCTGACGTGTAACCAGATTGACACACGGATATTTTTTATGCAAAAACGGGATATGCAAACATATTTATAGCACGATGCATCGATGCATAATGACTTTTTAGGAAGGTACTGAAAGTTTCAGCCCAGTTGCATTAAAAGACAAAAAAATACAAAAGAAATGAGAAGTGCGCGTCCCCAAATTGGTTACACGTCACTCTAAAAGGGTTTATCTTCACCAGTCCAATGCGACAGTCGCTCTTTGTGCATATAGAACGCGTCAAAACCTGCGTAAAGGCGGATTCCCATTTGAGCTATGCCGCCGCGGGATGATGAGTCGCAAACGCCGATATGCCCAGTATTCGTTCCTATTCAATGAGTCAATTAAGCGTTTGCGATAAACAACTGACGATATCAGCCAATAGTCGGTAAGAATAGGAATATATCAACCATCAATCAGCGCCATTGTATAATTCGTTTAGTATTAAGCACTTCTCTGATTGGCTAGTCTCTGCAGCTAGTCGCTGTATGAGACGCAGACGTTGGGAGCTAGCAACGTCTACGTTTCTAACAAGTGGCCGCAACAAGTTCCGTTGCTATGGAAACAAGCTCTTTCTGCGTTTGCTGCAGATATCACTCAAAAGCCGAGTTCACTCCAAGTTGGAACTCGGCTTAAAGGTCCGCTATCAGTTAACGCATTGAGATCTATGATTGAAGAAATAAGAGCGCTAATAGTCCAGCCTGGAAGAGGATGGAAACCGGTGTCAGAATAGACAATTACAGACGTTGCAATTGCGATCGTCGAGAGCACAGAGGCGAACCCTTGCTGGTATTAGCAGTGCCTGTGCATTAGTATAACAACTGAATTTGAATGTTACTACGGTATGGAAAGTCTTGCGTAAAGCTTTCCATCTCTAGCCATACAAGATTAGCCGCGTACAGCAACTCAAACACAACGATTATGGTCATCGCTTGGCATTTGCTCTGACGTTTATTGCCAGAAGTTGATGATGCTTGGTTGTGGAGAATTCTGCGGAGAGATAACAGTCCCATCAAGATGTAAATGGGCCTCAACACCCACAATTGTCGAATTTGGGCATCCGAACAACCCTATGCAGTTTAGGAAATCTCATTGCATCACTAAAAATCAATGTTTTGGTGTGGATTTACAGAATTAATCGTTGGACCATTCTTTTTTTGAGAACATTACTTCGACAGAGCCAGTAAAACTGTTCCTTTACCATACAGACATATCACGGTATGCTGACCAATTTCTTCATTCCGCAACTCCATCAAAGACAATATCTGAACGAGATAATTTTTATGCGAGATGGAACGCCATCATACATTAGTCTATCGATATAGCAGCTGCTGCAGCATCACTTCACAAACGAATGTCATTAGTCGCAGTTTTCCGATTGGATGGCCTTCTCGCTCTCCGGATCCTTCAAAATGCAATAAATATAGAACATTAGTACACAAATGTTTTTACGAGTCTTATCTAATAAACAGTAGTTATATAAATTGTCCCCAAATCCACTCTCGATTACGCATTTTATAACAAATCTTTTAGAGCACTCTTTAGAGGGGCCATACACTATTGCAGTATAATAAATATGTATAAAGCAATGAGGATCATAGCGACACTGATATGACATCAAAATGCTTCCATCGCATGACGTTAAAACGACATAACATCAAGTGAAGTCACGTCGCCGTTCTGATGACCTCACCGCTAAATAATACGCTGGCTAAACCAAGTAGTAAAGTCAATGGTAAAATAGAACACAAAGTCAATGGATTCCAAATGCTGACTTATAAAACGTAATTGTAACGTAACAATGGATGATGTCAAAAATCTGTAGGTATGTGACGTCACCATGACATCACCTTATACCAATGGTTTTTAACCTCGGCCGGATTGGCCGCATGGAAACGCTTCGGCCTTCCACTTTGGAGGACCCGGGTTCGAGTCTCGTCTTAAAAGTATTTATCATGGGGTCCGAGCTCGGCCCGGCCCGTCGATTCCCGCTCCACAATCCGGCAGAGGTGGACAGCCTGTGGAAGAGCTTGTTTATCCCCGCCACATAGTATTCTTCCAGAATGGAGTATGGCGTCATTTGTTGACAAAAAATGGTTCTTAATCGCTGTTTCCCGGAACACTGATTCTCCGCGAAATTATGAAAGCGAGGCCTACTTGAATAACCTTAGCGTACTGCGCAGTACTCATTTTATAATGTAGACAAGATTCAACTTGCATTTTCGAATAAATTATTAAGCAGGCTTACACACAAAAGCACTTAAGATTTTGCTAGTTTTCGACATCATATTTGTGAGAGCTAGGCTTTTCAACATTAATTAACATAAAAATTAAAAAACGCGGAAGACTTAGGAATATTGAAGAAATGAAATATTTATCACACATTAGACCTGATATTGCTCATATCTGTAAAAGACAATTAGCTCAGGTATCGCATTAAACGCGATTTAAAAATGTTCCATTTTTCTAAAAGAGTTATTTATAATTCTTAATATGTATTTTAATTAATGTTTTTTTACTGTTATTTAATGTGTAATGTATAATTTTTAGTAAAATACATGTTCATGCATACTTTTGTTGTTTGTTTTATGATTTTAGTGATATAGTGTTCCACAAATTTTCTTTACAATCAAGTGTTCCATGATTTCGAAAAGGTTAAGAACTACTGCCTATACTAATAAATCATCATCAGGACGATATGACAATCGTGATCAGCTATCTACATGCTATAACAAATTAAATGTATAGAGAAATTACTCTTCTGCATGGTCTATTGTAAATTATTCATAAAATCTAACAATCCATTGGATTGTGCCCGGCGCGTTCAACGACATTCCTCTAATCTTCAATCCAACCAGGGGTGTTGGTCAGCCTGTATTAGCCCTAAAAGTAGCAGCGGCCAAAAGTATTGTGTGTAATTTGGCATCTTAATTTATACTGATGTAATATATAAATTCATGCAAATTAAAATTTATTTTATTAGCAGCAGGATGCAGACATTTTTATGATATAACTGTATTAAATATCTGAAATTCCCGAACAACGCCAGGCAACTTGCTAGTGGGGTATAGTATAGTGCAGTATAAATTATAATTTCAATCAGATATTATAATAAATCTAAACAGCACACAATTTCAATATTTTTATTTATCGTTATTTGTACACGCGTTTGTTTTTCCGCTAATTCTACATGATTAATTATGAATTTATACAACTATTTACACAATATAGCACAGTTGACTTACTATTATATATTACACAATTTTTATAGATTACAATAATGTATAGACTTTATTGTGTACATATAATGCAGATATCGACAAAACAGATGCCCTAATTCCATAAAAAAGTAAAAAATATTTCTATACATCGTATAATTCTCTTATAACATGATATTATACATTTGGTATTTGCCACATCAATTACAAGCTTCTCTTTAAGCAATTTTGGAAATAAAAATTTTTACACAAGTATAAAAATATAGTGGAAATGTATTATTTACGTAACAGTAGGTAGGAACTTTTACAAACACTTGGTACTTGTACTGTTTATATTAGCATGGATTACTTTGATATTTTTTAATAATATAACAATTGATGGCAAGCGATAAGAAAACCTGATAAAGCATTTTAAATTTGATTAATTTCTTGTCATAAAAACAGAATCACGCCAGGTTTCTCCACTATTTATCATCTCAATTTTTTAAATAATTTAACAACAATTTTAACAATGAAGCATTTAAAAAAATTCAGCATTTTTCAACAAATTATTTACATACCTCTTCTTACGCAAAAACATTTAAACCAACAGTATCAACTATTTTTTTTTTTTCAAGCAGAAGACGGCATACGATATCGGTCTCGGCATTCCTGCTGAACCGCTCTTCCGATCTTATATATATAATTATTATATATTATATTATATTGTAGAACATAGAGAACCATCAGACTCGTAAGAAAATACGTTTTTTATCAGCTGCATCCAAATTATATTATGAATTATATTATTCTATTCTGTCCTGAATTATTCCAGGAAAGATTACTTATTTTAACAACTTTGTTTTAGCCATAAGCTCTGGCATTTATCATGCCATGAGAAATTTGCCTAATACTGGATAAATTGTGGAAGATATAAAATTCTTTAGTTATTGATTTGTATCTATGATAATTAGTTTTATAATTTATGATATGAAATAACTTGATATTCTGTAGTCACAAAAATATAGGGACAATTATTGATCATCAATGTGGTTTGATTTTCAATATATGTCAACAGACATCTACTAATAAGATATCAACCATTCTTAAATCTATATAGTCCACTGTACCATAATTCAAAAGAACTCCATTGAGATAAGATTTTTAAAGAAAATAATTAGAGTGATATATATTTTTATGTTATATCAGTAATTTAGTTCATTCCTAACTATTTCATTTAATTAAAAAAAGATCAAAAAAAATAAATTTACCAAAAAATCTTCAAACTAAAGTTTACAATAAAAAAATTATATAAGAAATTTACTTAAGAAAATAAACAATATTCAAATTTAAATATTGGTCCTTTATAAAGTGGTTTAGTTTCACTAAACTATTTTATAACCATGACTTTAGTGAAATTAAACTACAAAATAAAATAAATTTTGCATAAATTTATACATTTTGTCTGTAAAAAATGTAAGACCTATTATTCAAAGTTTGAAGTAAATTACTTTGTTATAACTTTCATATTATTATACTTGATTATTATTAATCAATATATAAAAAGCATTATTACTTTTATACAAATATTTTTAAATAAAAAAATGAAATATCTCCATTTTTTTGTTTCCTTAAAAGTAGTTTTACTATTTTAAAAAATTATGTATATAATTCATGAAAAATAAAAAAGGAGATACTTGCAGAAATGAAAACAGAAATATGTCTTTTTTCTGATTTAATTATTTTGATCAATATTAAAATAATAAAATTTATGGTATGATATCTCATATGTGAACATAGAAAATAAATTACAAGTATTCCCAGTAAGGCTGTACTATTTCAAAAATGTTATTTATCTATAGAGTTTGCTTCATTGAAGATAAAAATGTCTTTGAAATAAACAGTAAAATCTTACTGAGAATACTTGTGGTTTACTTATTACAGTATTTTGATTATTAAGATGTAAGAGGACAACAAAAACAAACGAATGTAGCACTATTTAGCAGAACAAACAAAAATTAAACGGGAATGTTTTCGATCCGTTCTAGGACCACGAACGTTTGGAACAAACAAAAATTAAACGGGAATGTTTTCGATCCGTTCTAGGACCATGAACGTTTGCGTTTAATTTTTGTTTGTTCTGCTAAATAGTGCTACATTTGTTTGTTTTTGTTATCTTCCAGTATAGCGGAAGTTATGAACACTTTTGTAAGAGGACTCTATGTAAGAGGATTTTTATTATGAATAAGAAAAAATTTTCTTAATAAAGCTTCAAATTAAATATTTTTTTTCACAACTATATGCTCAATGATAAGTTGAATAGACAAATCTTCAAATTATCCAATAATAGGCAGTATTCTCTTACATTTAAGAGATTGTCAAGTCAGAATGATACAATTAAACTAATATAAAAAATATAATTAACATTTTTTGTAACTTTAATAAAGATCTTGTTTTCTTCACATTTCAAAATTCACAGAATCTGAGAATTTGAAAAGCCATATTCATACATTTTGCATCTACTATATAAAAATAACCATCCTTTCTAATGTCTATAAATTTATAACACAATTTTCAAAAATCTTATCAGATATTAATTTTATAAAATTACAGCATTGTACATGTAATATATTTTATAAAAAAAAATTGCATATCAACATTCAAAATTATTTTATAAATGTACAATATCTTCAGAAATTTTATTTTAATAAATTTTTATATAAATTTTTAAAATAATAAATAGTGTATTCAAATTAAGAAATGGAAGGAAGACTACATATTTTCTTTCTCTTTACATAATTCAGCCTGCCACTCTGGAAGGAATTCAATTTAAATGGAATCACAACTTTTACTTTAAATACTCATTCAAATATTTGTAATGCTAATTATATGATCTACATAAACTTTATTATTTTAATTGGTTATCAAAAAATAATTCACAGAGGATATTTAAAAAATATTTCAATTGATTAACTTTAGTTAATTATACTATAAAATTTTTGTTTTCAAATAAAATGAGCATTGTTATTTATTCAACTATTAAAAAAATCTCTTCCTATAATAATAAATAAATATAAAACTTCAAACCTTAATTTTATAAGAGAGATTAATTTATGTTTATTAATTTAAGATTCTTTGTTCTTAGTTAAAATATTTTAAATAAATCAGAATGATTAAAATATATCAATAAAATCAATCACCATCTATCAACAGATAGAAAAAAATACTTATATCTAAGAGAAATTGTATACAGAATAAAATGGATAAATGCTTTATATTTTATAGGATTTTATACTTTGATGATATTTTCATAAATGTTTCAGGGAGTAAAAGATATCTCTTAATCATATTTCAATAGTCATATACAATTTTAATTATTGACTAGCTTTGTTTCATTCTGGAAATTGAGAGCAAATTTAATACATTAGTATGTATATTTGTAATTATTTATATTTAATTTACAGTATAAATTAATTAAAAATAGGCATGAGGAAGTTCAGAAAGACATTCTGATGACCAGTTCAGATCAAAATGCATCTTTGTTCTGTTTCAATAATAATAAAACACAATATCTTCAGAAAAAAAAGAATACTTATTTATATGAAAATAATCCTGGTAATTGAAATTAAAACTATTATTTATCATCAAGTAACAATATTCATTATTAAATTCAATAATTATTTTGATTTCCATGAAAATTTGAATTATACATGTGTCATTTTTCAAATTCAAAATCCAATAAAATTTTGATATATTTCATAAATTTGTGGATTTTAAACATATTAATACAGGTGTGGAGATCCAGAATTCAGGTCAATTATAAAGCATTGCTCTCCACCACATCAAAAAAAATTACAAAAGGAATTTGAATGAAGCGACACCTTCAGAGTAAAGTTTTACCTGGCCTGGAAAACTCTGTCTCCACAACATAGAGAGAGAATAATACACAACGGAAGATATATAGTCAAATAAAGAATCACATTATATGCAGGTGTCTCACAAGACACAGCAGAAAAACAAAAGGGAAGAAAACATGACGTAATCTTTCCCTGGGAAAAAAAAGGTGAAATTGAAAGGTCAGAGGTGATCCAGGGAATTAACAGGGTGAAAAAAGAATATTCGGTGAGTGACTCATACAATTCTAGACAGAAAGGAAGTGTCCAAGAGTGGCTCAAATACCTTCAGATAGATTGCCTTATCTGAAAGTTGCTCCGGATCAGTGAGAAAATCGTCGTGCCCAAGAGTCACCAAAAGACCGTAAAATATGTAAACAACATTCGGATGATAATAACAGTTTTCTCCGGCAATTATATAAAAAAAAGGAGATACAAGTAATCTACGTGGTATTCTTCTTCATCAACGAACTTCCGATTGACAACTCGATGAGAAGTTATATCTAACAGTGTTCCTCATATCCTCCAAAGGACTGTATTCACTTGATTTTGTCACTCAAGTATTTATTCCTTCCCAACAGATTGTCGGATTATGTATTCTGTATAGAATCTCTCTCAATTAAAGGAAGTTATTGGTTATCTAAACCATAGTCTCTGTGTCATTCCGCTGAGCGCTCATTACCCATTCTTATCCGCGCCACATGCTACAGGTAGGCCAAAGCCTGTTCAATACCATCCTCGGGTACCACACAGGTAACCCTCAAATTATGAACTTAATTTATACATAAATTTTGTTTGAAACTCAGAAACTGTTGTTATATTGCTTCCAAAAGTATTGAAATACTTTATATACTGAATTATTAAATTTGTTTTGGTTCATAACTCAATCGATTAGAATTTTCTTATTTCATTGATTTGAATAAAAAGTTCCAATTATAAAGCAAGAAGTTTTTAAATGTAACCTCCACCATCTTGAAATAATGCCATAACATGTGAAATAATTGTATAATTTTGCATTATGTATAATCCTCAACTTAAAAACATTATTTTTAAGTTGATTTTTTTTTGTTTTTGCTTATTTATCCTCAACTTAATAATGGAGTTTGGTTCCAAGAATTTCAAATCCACAATCAGAAATTGGAAATGCCAAAAATTTATGGACTGCCCATTAACAATATTTATTATTACATAATTAATACATAATAATTATTACAGTCCATTTTATCATAATAAACTTAATGAACACAAAAATACAAAAACCAGACACAAAAAAAGGATGCTTTCCATATATCAGATCTTTGATTGAGGGAATTGAACCCAAGTCAATTGTATTGACCAATACCAGAATTTATCAATGACATTGCCATCATAAGTATGAGCTGGTCGTAAGTCAAAGACTACCTGTATATTAGTTACTAGAGCATTCTGCTATGATAATGTTTAAAATTCTTGAAGAGTTTTTGAAATTTTCTAAAATTTGAAAATGAAATTTTGCATTCATAAGTCAAATGTACATAATTTTGGGATGTTCATAATTCAGGGAGCATCTGCAATTAATTATTTCCAGTCATCTATGTTTCAAATATAGCTGTAATCAACATACAAATCAAAAAACAAGCATATTGATTATAATGTGGGTGTAATTAAGAGTATTATATTTAATGAATAAATTTAATAGAGTGAACTTTGATTAAATATTTAAAAAATAAATTTAATTGGGAAGAAAAATACATAAATTAAAAAAAATTCGAAGAGAAAGTAAATTCTGAAAAGGAAATCTATTTAATTAGATGTTTTTGATCCTTATTGTGGACCTATATCAGCTGATTTATTGAAACAATAAATTTGAGAATATAAACTATAAAATTCAATAAATGATAATTAATCATCTAATGTATTTTATCAAAGAATTTAATAGAAATATAGTTACCAATAAATGATATACAAATAATTTTCTCAACATATTAATATCAATATAATATTTTCTATAACTATAGAAAAGTAAAAGTTATCTTTAGAAATAGAAAGACTAGTTAGAAATTCTATTTTTGATTTAAAAAAATAATTAAACTGGTATCAGATATTCTTAAAAACCAAGCTGATATTGTTTTCAATGATTTATTATGAGATAATTATAAACAAATCAGAAATTTTTATGGGATATATTATGATTAAAGTGAAGTGGCTAAATTAAACAGAAAATATATAATAGATGTTCTAGTATATATTTATGTCTAATGTAGCTATTAATATTATTTTGTGTATTGCTAAATATAAATGAAATCAGGTAAATAACTCAAACCAATAGCATTAAAAGCAAGAAAATTTTATTTTTTAGTAACATTTTTGAAGATATACTGACCAAAAATGTTACTAAAAAATAAAATTTTTCTGTTTAAGTGCTACTGGTTTGATTTATTTGAAAGAAAAGGCTAAGATATGAATACAGTTGATAGGTGGAATAAATGTATAAATTTTATGCTACATTCAAAATACTTTTGAAATTTATTAATTTAAGATTGCTGTGTCATACATAAAAAATATTATTTACTTTAGAAATGCAATTTTTTTTTTTTTTTTTTTACTGCAACCTTACTTTTTGAATGTTTGACTTCATGACATTTTCAACTTTAACATGGAGAATGGAGAAATGGCAGGGAAAAGGAATTCAAATGATGACATTTTAAACCAATCACCATATACATACAGTGGTACCTCGGTTCACGAACACAATCCGTTCCTTGACCCTGTTCGTGATCCGAATCAATTTTTCCCATTGCAATTAATGTAAATCCAAATAATACGTTTTTTGTCCTAAGAAAAAAATTTTTAACATGTTATGGCTTTTTGTGTGGAAATAATACAGAAAGGAAATAAATATAACAGTAATATTAGAAGAAAGCAGTTTAATTACCAAAATAAAACTAATTTTACAATACTGCATATATACAATATATTTTTGTGGTTGATAATTGATGGCACACGAGGATGGAGGAGTGGAGAGGGGGAGGAGGAAAATTACTCCTTCGAAGAAGAGGCAGTTGGTAATTGCGTAAGATAACGATCCAGAGAAATCTGTTTTTTTCTTTGCTGGAGAATTTTGCGAAAATGGTCCATTACATTATCATTTAAAATTTCCACTGCTCTTCCGGTAACAGTTTTGTCAGGGTGATGTTTCTCAATAAAAGCCTGCACTTCACTCCACTTACTGCAAATGTCTTTTATTTCAGCAGTTGAAGCATCTTGCACCTCTTGTTCTTCTGCTGAGTGCTCCTCCTCAATAGCTTCCACCTGCTCAAGTTGTAATTCAATAAGTTCTTCTGGGGTGAGTTCTACGCTATGATCCTCCAGCAGCTCCACCACATCATCCTCGTTGATTTCCAACTCCAAACTTTTTCCAATGGCTACAATGTCTTGTATCACATCTGTCTCTTCCTCAAAGTCTTTAAAATGTCTGTCAGGCACAGAAGCTGGCCAAAGTTTCCTCCATGCTGATTGCAATGTGCGGTAAGAGACATTGTTCCAGGCTTTATCAATGAGTTTTATGCAGTGGAGGATATTAAGGTGATCCTTCCAGAAATCTCGCAGGGTCAAATCTGTATCATTGGTGATCTGGAAACACTTTGAAAAAAGACCTTTCATATATAATTTCTTAAAGTTAGAAATTACTTGCTGATCCATTGGCTGTAATAGAGGTGTGGTGTTAGGAGGCAGAAATTTGATCTTAATAAAGTCGTATGCAGGATCAAGGTCTTCTTCAACATTTGGAGGATGAGCAGGAGCATTGTCCATAAGCAGCACACATTTAAGAGGCAATTTCTTTTCCTCAAGATATGTTTTAACAGAAGGAGCAAAAACATCATTCAACCACTCCCTAAAATATATTCTGGTAACCCAAGCCTTAGAATTTGATCTCCACATTACTGGAAGCTTACTTTTTATTACTTTATTGCGCTTAAAAACACGCGGATTTTCAGAGTGGTACACTAAAAGGGGCTTAATTTTAAAATCTCCACTTGCATTCGCACACAATAATAGTGTAAGCCTATCCTTCATTGGTTTGTGGCCAGGTAGCAACTTTTCCTCCTTGGTTATGTATGTCCTTTTTGGCATTTTTTTCCAGAATAGCCCTGTTTCATCGCAATTAAAAATTTGATTCGGGACGTAACCTTCTAAGTCTATAAACTTACCAAAGTCCTTCACATATTTCTCTGCTGCCTTTTGGTCTGAACTAGCTGCCTCTCCATGCCTAACGACACTATGAATTCCAGTTCGTCGACAAAATTTTTCGAACCATCCTCTACTTGCCTTAAATTCCTCGACTCTACTATCACTTGTACTTGGCTGGTTCACCAATAAATATTGATGAAGCTCTAAAGCCTTCGCACATATCAAAGCCTCGCTCACACTATCTCCCTTAAGTCCCTTTTCATTAATCCAAACTAACAACAATTTCTCTACTTCTTGTAACACTTGAGGCCTTTGCTTCGTTAACCTAGTCACTCCTTTAGATACATCTGCTTTCTTCAGAGCATCTTTATTCTTTAGAATAGTGCAGATCGTCGATTTCGCCATGTCGTATTCCTTGGCGAGATCCGAAACACGAACACCATTTTCATGTTTAGCTATAATTTCCTTTTTTGTATCAACAGTAATACGTTTAGGTTTCTTAACACCACCTTCACTAACACTTTTAACTTTTTTTGGAGCCATAATAAGAGATAAATTTAATTAAATATGTTGTGCGCTCTCGTACCAGTAATTTTCAGGTAAAATATACAAGACAATACTAGATAGACGACTGACACACAAAGGAGAGCGTGTCCTATTACATACAATATCGGCGACGCACCGTCGGCATATTAATGTAAATATCCATTCTTTTCTAAAACTTAAAGTAAATATCACGTTGGTAAAATATACACAACAAAATAAAGAAAAAATTAAAATATCAACACTTGTTTTTTGGACTCAACTGTATCCACGTGAACTAGGAAAACTGGGTTTTTGCTGGGTTCGTGTGTTCGTGAACTGAAGCATCGTTCGTGAAGCGAAGCAAAATTTTTTCGTAAATGGTGTTCGTAGACCGATTTGTTCGTGGACCGAGACGTTCGTAAACCGAGGTACCACTGTATATGGACCGTTTATTTTGAAAGTGGTATAAGTCCATTTTTTTAAAACAATGAGATATTACATAAATAAAAAGTTTACACTAAATTAATGTAATATTTCAGTTTTTTAAAAAAATGGACTTACACCATTTTCAAAATAAACGGTCCATATAATCATTTAATCAATAAAAAAAGGTAACAAAGACATATCAAGCCTGTAATACTATATGTGAAATGCTCATTGTTTATGATCAGAGCACTGGCTTCTCTTTCAGTCTTTGATTATTAAACTCTAATTTACAATTAGTTTGATATAATTTATTTTATTATATTCAGTTTCTCAATTATTTTTCAGTTCAGAGTTATTATTTCAAGCCTAATGCCTTTTTCTGATGCAATTTTTTAACATGTAAATATATTTCATTATTTCTTGTTATTATCATTTAAAAATATAATAGTCTCCAACAAAGAAAATAATTAAGGATTAATTACTATATATTTGTGTATAAGCCAAGAAATTTTTTGAAAAAATTTTGAAGAAGGGAAATCAATTTATATGTGGGTAATTAAAAATTGGAAAATTTCTTGCAAGATCATAAGATTTGCTTATTCAGTTGCACCTTGACACCAACCACTTGAGATCATTATCTTAATGATCCTTTTGATTTTTTTAATATCTAGATAAGTATAACTGTATGCAAATTGATATAGTTGTAGATATTGTACTTCAATATTGGATACTTTCCCATAAATATGATTGAAAATATAAAAAGTAATCATCTTATCTTAGCAGCTGGATGAAGCATTTTTATTTCTGAAAATGCTTATTTCTTCTTGATTATATTATTAAAAATATATGATGTATGTAGATTGTTCATATTTAAATAAATTCAAAAATATTAATTTATTGGGGACTTTACAAATAAGATCAAGAATGTGTAGATTCATGTTTTTTTACAAAGTAAACAGCTGCCATTAATACATGTATCATCAGTTGATATTAAATGAATATATAGTGATTTACAATGTTTCTAATCAGTAATTTGTGCATCTTCAACTAGTTCTGATCATTTAAAAAATATATGGTGATTATTTTGCAGCTGATTTCAGACATCAGATTTGTGCTTCCAATAATTGTGTGTGCACTGGTTGACTTTGTACTCCAGTCAGATGCAGCAAAATTTCTGTTGTGTGTTTTGATTGATTTTTCATCATTTAAACTTTGTTAAATATTTTTGTGAGATATGAAAATGATGGAAATTAATATTTATTTGATATTTTCTGTTGAATAAACCTTTCAATAAAATTGTATTGTAAGGAAACATGATGCAATATGATCACATCCTGTTCTCCATTCAGCATTTTCTTTGAATTGTAATGCAATATTTCAATGTGTAAGTCTAGTGTTTTGTCTAGTTTAGTAAACTGGATTTTGGAAATTTTTTAAATTATAAAAAAATTATTTATTTCAATGAATGCTAATATTGTTCTAACATTTGAAAGTTTGGGAGGTCAACTTATACACAGGTTTTACAATTTTTACCAATTTTTTAAACTCTGAAATAGGAGTTGGCTTTAAAAGGATAGACTTATACATGAGTATATATAGTATATGTGAGATCAGCATGACCAATTTTTGATTGCAGCTGTTAAGAAGAGAGCTATTGTTATTTTTATGTATATTAAATATATTTTTAAAATTTCTAGAATATTCTTATTTTAAAGAATTCACCCTTAATTTCTTTGGGATTCTTTTTATGGCTCTCTGAATTTCTTTGCAATATCTAATTTTGTGTATCTTTTAATAATTTTTTAATGATTATTAAAATATACATAGTGTGTGTGTATATATATATATATATATAACAACATAACAATATTAATTTTTTTTTAACATTATTTAAGTAATTTTTTAACATTTTATGTCATAAACATGCTAGTATAACACTTGGTATGCTGGATATGAAATTCTCAGTACAAATGAATGCATATAATTATAATTTAACTATAATTTTTGATAATTTGAGAAAATTCAATATACTCAATTTGTAAGAATATAATGATTAATATCATTCTTTGTAAATATCATATGTTACTATAAAGAATTATGTTTTCAATCTTATATCATCTTGTCATAAAATTTTCATACAATCTGATTTATTATTATTTTGAAATACAATAATTTCATCTATATAATTTTGATTAATAATTAGTCTATATAGATCATATATTTAGCATAACACTAATTTCATCTGAAAATAATGAATTTCAGACATGATATGTATGATATGTATTTTGATTTGAGACAATGACTATGATAATCAATGTCATTTGTGTTAATATCAATATAACATAACTATCATATATATAAATAAATATTGCATGATTAAATATTTTTCTACTAGGACATTCACAATTGCAATATAAACTGCATATAATTAAAACCTCATTAATCTGAAGTTAAATCAGAATTAAATATTATATTTTATTTATATTTATAGTGGACAAGGATGCATATTAATATTACTAATATATGAACACAAATCACTGATGTCTGTTGATATTAAAAAAAGATGATTTTCTCTATGACAATTTTTGAAAAAGTCTTATACTCTAACCTGACAAAAAATTCTTTCTTCTTATCATCAACATATATCAGTGATTTGTATTAATATATTGATAAATAATTAATTTACTTTCAAGTTTTCAGATTAATTAGGAAAATATAGGCTCTGGAAAATATTAAGAAAGTAACCTTATATTATTTTCATTAGGGAAAATTTTTATCACACTGACAGTTATGTTTATGCTGCCATACTTTTTGTTTAGTATTAAATTTTAAATATCCAGTTCAAGGAAATATTATCTTTCAAAATACAGAATCTGAAGCATTGATTTTAATACATTACTAGAAAAAAATGTAAAATTTAAAAAAATGCAAAGTATTAATACTATAGTAATAATTCAAATTTTCTAAGACCATTATTAAAGTTTTAATATTAAATATTTATATATTTCATTATTCATTATTTGAAATTCTGTTATCTTCAAATTAAAACACTTATGTTTTAGCATGGAGGCAACCAATAGTAATGAGAAAAAAGTATCTGTACAGATTTGACTGAGGGAGAAGCTTGAACAGAGATTAACTGATGATGGCTTTGGCTGACTGCATGTGAACTGTTAACAAAAAAGATATGTTTATTTTTGCTACTTTCTTATATCATATACAGAATGGACAGAAACTAAGATAACATTTCAATGCTCCAAAAAAATAAAGTAGCAATAAGCATGTTTTGTTTAATGCTTTCTTTGGATTTTGATTATGCTGAATAACTATCCTATAGGTGATTGTGGCTCAATTCATCTTTCATTTTCAAATATTTGAATGGAAATAATGCATATTCAAATTTTATGGTTAATTTGTGTTTAAAGTATTTGATTTCACAATTCACCTCTCAGATATATTTTTCAATTTTTTTCCCAAATTGTGTATTTAGAAAATTTTTGCATATCTTTGAGAAGTGAGCTATATATTATCAAATCAAAGTTTTCCAAACTGCAGGGTGCATCCCTAGGGGATGCATTCTGCAGTTTGGAATATGGGAAGGGATGCAACCTTTATAATGTTTATTGCAAGGGGAGCACGCAAGAATTAACAAAAACATCATTTTTGAGACAAACAAAAAATAAATTCAAATTAGTGTTATCAAAAAATGAATTAGTAAAAGGGTTATAAATGCATATAGCCATGCACCCAGAAACTTTCTGCTGTAGCTGTTTTAAAGATAAAATATCAATCTCATTTAATGATTGAAAAAGAATTGCAAGTACTGATATTTTCAATGACATCCCAATTTGAGAGAATTTATGCTGAAAAACAAACCTACCTATTGCATTAAATATTATATTATATTAAATGTGTATTCTATTTTTCATTTTTTTTAGATTAACTTTATTTATACAAAATATGGTATATTGTTTTGTAGTATTAAACTGTAAGTAGAAAAGATTTATAAAATTAGACTATTATGAAAATGAGGAGGCATACCAATTTTTTATGAAAAAAAAGGGGCACAGACACAAAAAGTTTGGAAACTACTGCATCAAATCATATTTCCAAGAAAACATAAAGGGAGAGCACATAAAAAGAGAACTAAGTGTACATTTGAAATACATAATTTCCTTTCTTTCTTAAAAATATAATAAACTTATTAGATTTACGTACAATGTGATATAAAATAATTTTTTACATTTATAATGAAATAAATAAACAAATTTTCTTATTTCTTTCAAAAATTTTTATAAATAATTTCTTATTTGATTTTTTTTTTAAATGTTTACTCTATTGAAAATTTTATTTAAATAGTAAGGTTTTTTATAACTGTATAGCTGAAGATGGCTTTATCAAAGACCAAAAACATTCATGTTTGAAATAAAAATTTTCCTGTATACAGTTGTTTTTCCTAAATTATTTATTATACAAAGAGGGATATTGAATTAATTTAAAAATATGCTTTACATTGCATTCATTATATTTGTTCATAAAATTATAGTTTTAATTTTAAAAGTAAATTATATTTAGAATGTTGTTGATTAAATTTATTAATCAAATATCCATTTCCTAATCAAAATTTAACAATAGATTAATGAGGTTTTATAACAATATTTTTAAAAAATATATGTGCAATATTTACAGTGTTGTTTTCTAAAATATTTATTATCTAACAATATTATTCCCCTTAGTAATCTCCCTGATTGGAAAGGGGGCGTTAAATATGCAAAAATAAAACAGTACAGCTAATCGAATTGGTCTTGTGCACGTGTTCATTCTCGCTTTGTAAAATATTTACTTTTAGAATAACAGAGCGTGTATTATCCACCTCTACTCATCACTATACGATTGTATCTTTCTTCCAAAAGTGTTAAATTAAACATAATATTTATCAAAATGATAGATTTGATCGAAATAGATAAAACAACCTCTTTCTCCATCTTGAAGTAAACTTTTTCTATCGACGTATTTGATTGGTTTATTTTTAAAACATTCGTTATTGGCTACTTCGACACGACGTTTTAAAAGTTATGGATCCGTTATACGGCCTATGTGAGCGCGTAATCGTTTCGCTGTCCGAAATCGGAAGCTGCTGGACGAAATCGTACAGTGGAAACCGCGCCTTACGGATTGGGGCCGAGAACCAGATTCGTTATCGTTCCTCTAGCGCGGTGGTTCCCAATTTTTTCTGTCCCCGTACCTCTCTGCTTTTAGTAAATTATCCGGTACCTCACGCGCAGGCGCGGGAGATGCCTACGCGGGGAGACCAGCCTGGAGGAGTAGCCATCCGGCCGTTTCACTAGTTATCTGGAATGTTAACCGGGCATTTGGAGTTGTCGGACCCCGCAGTGAGAAAAAATTCTACGCCATCTGGCCGGAAATGTCGATAGCAATTATTTTTGGAATATAATAATAGCGTGATATACATCCGAAACGTTATCTGGCATCTCCGGAAGGCACCCCCGAGGGTGGCCAGCATCCCTGGCTGGGAACCACCGGCGTAGTGTGAGCGGAAGTCGAATTTGTCCGAAAATCGACGGCGCACCAAGTAAGTTCGGCCGGGAAAATAAACGAGAGAAAACGTCGACCGGAAGGAATTGTAATTAATCGAGCGTGGAATAGTTTTCGGGCCGAACCGTTTCCGACCGAGTAGTCCGGACGAAAGTAACAGAGGCGCAGAGTCCGCCCCAGCCGGATAAAAATCTTTTATTTATTTATAGCGGAAGACGAATACACACCATCACCGCGGGACGGAAAGTAGGCGGCTCAGAAAGGAAACGTTCGCCAGAAGAAAAGTAGAAAGAAGACCGGGCTCGCTCCCCACCGGGAAGAGGGGCCACCCGGTTACGTTTACGTTTACGGTTGGGCAGGCGGGCCGGAAGGAGAGATCAGTTTGATGCCGCATTCCTAGACGGGGAAAAACAAAACGGGATGAGACGGAGTAGAGAAGAGAGCCGGAGAAAGGGAAGAGTGGCTCACCTCCGAGATGTGGTAGTCCATACAAGCTTGATAAAAGGGAATCTGTTGGCTAAAGTCGTCGGCGAATTTAGTCTCCTGAAAAGGAAAGGCTAACTCAGCGGGAGGCGGTGGGACGGTGGAAAGGACGACCGGTACTTACCGACTCTTTCTGGCAGCTTCGGTGTTGACTCAGCACCTTCTCCTGTATCTGAATAAAAGAAAGAAGTGAAACTTAGGGGCGGTAGGAGCGGCGGAAGACCCGAGTCGGACCGCTTACTTCTTTGTCCAGCTTTTTATCTTCCAATTCCTTCTCGGCTTTGTCGAATTTGTAGCTTCCGTCCGCGTTCAGCTGCCAACGAGGATTATTTTAAAGCGGACCGGGGAGTCCGAACTTACCGACCTACCTACCTATTACTTACCCATCCTTCCTTCTTCAAGCCGCAATCGGCGATTTTGGCTCGATGAGCGTCCACCATTTCCTAAGGAAAGAAGGGTCTGAGTCCGGCGCCGGATAAGTTACGGGTGGGAAAGGCTAAAAGCGCTTACTCTGGTCAGCTCGCCGGTAGGAGGAGGAAATTCTTTCAGACATTCTTCCACAAACTTACTTTTCGATCGCTACGGGGAGAAAAATAAAAAAGTATCACCGGCGAGGAAGTCGAAGTTCGGTGGCCATCCGGCCCGACCCGGCTGAGGAGGACCCGCCACTTAATACTCCGCCCGGCTACCGAAAGAGGGCTAACTGGGTTAGACCGATCTTTTATCCGGAAAATAATTTTCCCGACGTAGATAAAGATAGAGGGGCCGATACCGTCATCGGCTACGTTCACACCAAGCCTGCTTCGCTTAGCTCGCGCGTCTAGGGTATTCGCCAGCGAAGCGCGCTATGGTAGCGATTAAGCGGAGCGATGCACATCGAGTGCTGTCTCTCGCGTAGAAGTATTCCAAGGTGAAAGCATTGTGCCGGCGAGACAAACATTAAGAAAATTGTTACTATCGGAGAGCGTATCATTTAAATATTAAAACAAATAAGAAAAAAAGGAAAATGGATTCATGAATTTAATAAAGAAAGGTGTAATTTAGGAGAATTTTATCATCTGTATAGATATGACAGACGTTATCCCGACAAAGTCAAAGATTATTTGAGAATGTCGAAAGAAACATTCGATATTCTTTCGAAAATTGTCGAACCTCATCTTTCTGGTCCGGGCACAAATTACAGAGAAAGAATATCCGCGGAATAGCGACTTGTCATAACTATCAGGTAAGCAAAATAGATTAATATTCTTGGCCTATCGCATTATCGTGTAATTAGGCATAAAGTCCTAACAATTACTACAGGTTTATTTTAAATAAAAAATAATTACCAATTAAAAATACAAGAAAATAAGTTTAATCGTATGTAATTAAGATTGAATTAGCTGACAATGAGTCTTCTTGGGCAAAATAATTCTTTAGGCCACCCGATGTTATATCGAAAGTGTCATTATACTCCGTCTCACTCTCAACTGATAGTGACGTCAGAAAAGACGTCATTAACCGGCGAAGTGCTAAAAAATGCTAAAAACGTACCACTCCGCTGCCGGTGTTGACGTTGTCGTCTGATCTGTTAGCTGTGGATGCTTTTTTCACATTTATATCTATATTTATATTTTATATAATTTACAATAATTCATTACTTGAATAATAGAAAAATAAACTTTCCTCTTTGCACTTTCCTCTCACGTTATTTCTCGCGTTCGAGTAAGAAGCCATTTTATCAAATACAGTAATCTCGTTAACGGACGATCGCTAGATCTATATTTCTATCCGGTGATTGTCACCAGTACATTACTGAAATTATTTACAACTATAAAAAAGTATTAAAAACTATGTACTTGATATGAAATTAAAACCTATTGCAAAGGAAATAATTCTGCGATTTATTTTTTGAAGCGGATAGTTACAACCAAAGATCGCGTAACGTCACTATCAGTTGAGAGTGAGACGGAGTATAGAGACATTTTTGTAACAGTAAATAGAGCGCAACCTATTTAGCAAAAAATACGACGCGAGATACTTATAATGCTCTAATTATGCTTTTATCAAATCAATTTGCAATAAACTGCAATTTCTTATTTCTTAAAAATTTCTATTAGTATATGGAATCTTTACTTATTTCCATTATTATTAATTTTTGGAAATTAAAATAAATATATGTATATATAAAATTGAGGTAACTTAATTTACTGTCATTATTATAGCTTCCGCTTAAAAACAGCGCTTATAATCTGTTCCTCCATCTCGAAAACGTATAGCGGAAAGCGCAGAAAACGAACACTGCTCGATACCAAGCGCTTCGCTTAGATTTCCGCTAGACGCCTCGCGTATGAGAACGCGAACGATGTGAACATGTTGGTTTAGACTATATGTTGGTAAATGACGATATCACGCTTAGCGTTAAGATACACGCGAGAGGCTAAGCGAAGCGCGCTCGGTGTGAACGTAGCCATCCAGTGAAAGCCATCCACGCCGTTTCCGTTTATTTCGCCTTCCCCCTTCCCATCGGCCGGGTTCAAACCTCGGGGGAGCGAAAATTTTAAACTAAACGACGAAATGGTGGGATAACTTTAAAGCCTAGGGGCCGCGGTGGATAATCGGACTGGGTCCGGTGGTGGCCGTACCCACAGATCGGATAACTTTAAAGCCTAGGGGCCGCGGTGGATAATCGGACTGGGTCCGGTGGTGGCCGTACCCACCGCGGCGTGGTTTCCACCGGAAAGGACGAGTTTGGGTTTCGGGCCGGAAAAACAAAAGGTAATCCCGCCAATGTCGTTGTTTTCTTTTAAACCGTCTTCCCGCGCCCAAAGCGGATATTTTCCGGCCGGTCGGATGAAGGCGCCGATTAATAATAATACTTCAAAAAGTGACTGTATAATTTTTGATGAAAATTTCAACACTCGGTGGAAACTTTTCGATTTCTGATGCGAGTATTTGATAACCTGATATTAGCCATCATCTAAATTTTTGGCGGGCTTATAGAAGGTTATAATAAACCACTTTTAATCGCCATCTGTTTAAATATTAAAGAATTAGAGAAAAATAAGCATCTTTCCCCGATTAACATCTTTCCCGATCCACTCTATATTTTAAATGTTAAACAAGTTTGGCTGATAGATAATGTCAGAGCATTGCGAGAACGAGGTCGAACGCAAAGAGTTAACGTTGGTTCCCACTATCTGCCGAAAGCGGAACGGTAAAAAACCTTCGCAGATAAACGCGCTTGCGAATTCCCACAGCCGCGATAAGCTTCGCTTTCCCCAAGATTCTTAGTGCCGTCCCCATAATTCATTTTCTGTAAAACAAAATGGACGCTAATCAACGAAAGGCTCGCACTGTTTACCAAATGATGCTATTAGCTGCAGTAAATGAGGAAACTGAAACAAAATCGAGGTAGGGAAAATGTTGAATCGAAAATATTTATAAGAAAAAGTACGAACAATGTTTCTATACAATTTTGATTAAAGAGATGAGATTTAATGAAAGAGAATCCCACCATCTTGACAATCGAGGTTGCCAACCATTTAACGTCACAAAATGCATGGATTTCATTGGTGGATATAATCTCGACGGATTTTACTGTCGCGGAAAAGTTAAATCCATCTAGACATTGGACGGTAGCAGATTTCACTTTGCTGTGTCTGCAGTCAGAGCTGCCGGGGGAATTTTCGGGCTCATGACAAGTCTGTAGTCCGGGCCCCATTTAAAACAGTGCATCACTTTATCTTAATAAAAAAGTCATATAAAACATTAAAATTAGTTAAAAAAAAGTGTACAATAAATTCATTATTCGATACATTACATACCATACAAAATACAAACATTAAATAAAACGAGAATTTTTTAATTTTTATTGCTTCATCCATTTTCTCACTTTATGGTTAATGAAATCTTTAATCACCTCATCATAATCAATTTTCATTGCCAGTTCATGTTCTATTGATGATAAAGCTAGGCTGTTTAATCTATCCTGGAGCATTGATGATTTACTGAAGCTCTTTATTGCTGAAAGTTTACTAAACTCTCTTTCACCTTCAGCAATTGTTACTGGTATTCTGCAAAAAATTCTGATTGAAGTACATATTTTGGAAAAAAACATTGTGAAGTTGATATTTATAAATGTTAATAATAAAAATAAAATAATAAAAATTGATAGCAAGGAATTAAATTTAAAAAAATATGTATAATTAAGTGATTACTAATCGCTTTGTTACTAAAAATATGTATAATTAAGCATTATGTAATAATTTTATATATTTCTGTAATATAGTCATTCGATTACACAATGTTTTTAATTATCCTCTCTATATTTCTGAATCCTTACTCCAAAATGTAATTTAAAAAAATTTTTGATGTGGCCTGCAACAATCTTGCAGGCTAATTAAATGGTCCTTGAATTAAAATGAGTTTGACATGCCTGATCTATTTCATTGGATTTGTTAAACATTAAAAATTAGACTTCATATTATGTTGGTAATTTTATTATAAGAAATTATCTTATGTTTGGAATAATCTTTTAAATATTATATAAATAAAGAACAATTAAAATAAAGAATTTTATAATAATTTTTCTTATTATAAATTCAATATAATATGTAAATCATAATCATTTTGTGTCTGCAGTCAGAGCTGCCGGGGGAATTTTCGGGCTCATGACAAGTCTGTAGTCAGGGCCCCATTTAAAACAGTGCATCACTTTATCTTAATAAAAAAGTCATATAAAACATTAAAATTAGTTAAAAAAAAGTGTACAATAAATTCATTATTCGATACATTACATACCATACAAAATACAAACATTAAATAAAACGAGAATTTTTTAATTTTTATTGCTTCATCCATTTTCTCACTTTATGGTTAATGAAATCTTTAATCACCTCATCATAATCAATTTTCATTGCCAGTTCATGTTCTATTGATGATAAAGCTAGGCTGTTTAATCTATCCTGGAGCATTGATGATTTACTGAAGCTCTTTATTGCTGAAAGTTTACTAAACTCTCTTTCACCTTCAGCAATTGTTACTGGTATTCTGCAAAATATTCTGAAGTACATATTTTGGAAAAAAACATTGTGAAGTTGAAATTTATAAATGGTATTTAAGTATAACATTTTAGTATAACACACTAGTTTTAGTATAACATTTTAAAACGTGGCATTATAAATCTTTTTTGTGATAGATTTCCTCTCTCAGAGATGATGATAAGGCTTTAGAATATTTGTTAAATTATTGCTTGTCAGAAATTTCTTACTTTTATTTTTTAGCACATGGACTAAACTATACAGTTGCACACTTTACATAAATGGTATTTAAGTATAACATTTTAGTATAACACACTAGTTTTAGTATAACATTTTTAAACATGGCATTATAAATCTTTTTTATGTGATAGATTTCCTCTCTCAGAGATGATAAGGCTTTAGAATATTTGTTAAATTCTTGCTTGAATCAGAAATTTCTTACTTTTATTTTTTAGCACATGGACTAAACTGTACAGTTGCAATCAGTCACAAAACTTTTGTCTATCAAAATATTGTTATATATAAAATAGTTTTTGACACGACTACTTTGGTTGGTAGCCAGTGCACTGTGGCGGCAGCCTGCAAAGTATCAGACATGTTGCATAACGTGTCAGGGATTGGGCCCTTTTCGATGCTGGGCCTGTGACAAAAGTTTCGGATGTCACACCTCTTGGTGGCCTGTCTGAAGTGCATCTTTCTGAAAATGTTTTGTAGTTTGCAACAAATTTTGTTTTTTACTTACAAGTTAGTCATGTTTTAGTTTTTCATTTATTAAAAATGGTTTAAATCAGATAAGTATTACAACCAATAAATAAAAGATATTCATATATCTTTTATTAATAAAGATTTAAGATCTTCCATAAAAGATTTTAGAAACTGTTTAAACTCCAATACTTAGCAAATTGAAATAATTCGGAAAGAATCTTATTCAAATTTTCAGTTTTTGTAACTGATGATGGCGTTATGCCAAAAACGTTACTATTTTTGCATGTTATTAAAGCTTTTCATTTATTAAAAATGGTTTAAATCAGATAAGTATTACAACCAATAAATAAAAGATATATGAATATCTTTTATTAATAAAGACTTAAGATCTTACATAAAAGACTTTAGAAACTGTTTAAACTCCAATACTTAGCAAATTGAAATAATTCGGAAAGAATCTTATTCAAATTTTCAGTTTTTGTAACTGATGATGGCATTATGCCAAAAACGTTACTATTTTTGCACGTTATTAAAGCTTATCCTTATTTATCTCAGCTGCTATAAGTTCTAGTTATTTCAATTTGCTAAGTCAATTTGTTAAGATCTTATTATATAAATTATGCAGTTAACTATATGATAAATAAAATGATTAAGGCTTATGTAATAAATGAGATTTCCAACTTATAAAATGCCTTGTTGGTAATAATTGATTATTTAAATTAGGGATGGGCAACCTCCGGCCCGCGGGCCACATTATTTTATTATATCTAATACCAACGCTATGTATACTTACATATCTGTACCTTCTCTTTTTTAAATAAATACTATTATTATCAATTGTTTTTGTTTTGGCCCGTGGCCCACCATAAATTTTTCTATACAGCCCCCTACAAAAAAAGGTTGCCCACCCCTGATCTAAATGATAAGTTGAAATCATTCCTGAATAATTTTCATTTTATTATGAATAGTCTACTTAATATATGTAAATGTAAATATAAAAATTAAAGATAAATAACAATTTTAATATCTGGTCAGGTGCAATACATCTTTTTAAAGGAAGAAAATATCTACTGCAAAAATAATAATTGGCCCACCATAAATTTTTCTATACAGCCCCCTACAAAAAAAGGTTGCCCACCCCTGATCTAAATGATAAGTTGAAATCATTCCTGAATAATTTTCATTTTATTATGAATAGTCTACTTAATATATGTAAATGTAAAGATAAAAATAACAATTTTAATATCTGGTCAGGTGCGATACATCTTTTTAAAGGAAGAAAATATCTACTGCAAAAATAATAGTTTATGACTGATATATTAGACTTTTCCCATTCCTAGATGGTAAAGAATATATTTATATTCTTTTATCATTTTATAAATATAACTCGCGTTTCGATTTTAGGATCCAGGTACTATTTCGGTTTCACACAGTAATTTTTTCAGAATGGCACCCGGTTTGCCCAGGTTAATTAGATTACGCCGCCATATCCTCATGGGATATACAGTATCTGGCGGCGGCCACTTGTAGAGCCCATCACAGACTGGACAACACCCGTGATGGGGTCAACCAGATGATTGAAGGATGGGGTTCAACGGGCCTGGCCCAGACCCCTCCTGAAAAACTGGAGTTGTGCGACCCGGATTTGAACCCGGATCCTCCAGGGTGGTAAGCCAAAGCCACGCGGCCATCCGGCCGAAATCTGCCCAGTCTGTTATTAATTTGTTTTATAAACTTATTTTAAGTGTTATTTTGAGAAATTAAATGAAAAGGTTGAATATAATTGAGCTGAGCCCACAAGCAAAGTGCCATAAGACGATATATTCCTATATTAATTTCATGTGAATCTAATAATCCTAACAAGTGACAAAATGGAATGTTTAAACATTTATATTAATTATGGAGTTATACTGAGGGAACTAACTCAGGATTACGAAGATCAATAAAGAAATTGATCGCAGCCAAAATTTAAGATGTCATTAAAACAAGAAGAAATTCAGAATTTGAAGAATTGGACACATATTTATTATATTTTGAAGAGAGCAATCCATGACAGCCGATTTTATAGCAGAGATGGCACATGATAAAGATGAATCATTAAATAATAGCACTATAAAACTTAAAATAACATATAAATCAAATAAATTTTATATAAACATTCATTTAATTTTAGTTTTAAATAAATTTATTGTTCTGAATGCTGTGTTCTTATGCGATATAATGCTGTTACAAAAACATTTCCGATTTCAATGCAATACAGTGTGCATCAGAGTAATAATGACGTAATAAGATATCATTTCTATCTAACGAAACCCTGTATAAATTATATATTCGTGTATAAAATCTAAGGCATATTCAGGAATATATTAGTGAATATGTGAAATTAATCTTAAACATTCCTGGAAACCGAAAGAGTATTTTCTAATATATTAATCTTAATGAGGATAACCAACTAGACTTCCACTGCTTTTAATATTATTCTTAACGATAAAGAGCCTAGTCTCTTATTGGAAATATTTCGCATTTATACAGTACCCATTACAAATTGTATATTGATAATTCATCGCTATCTTACATCCTGATCACAAGATCGCAGATTAGTAAATAAGTTTACAGACACCTTATTTAATATGTATTACATTACTTACAAATAATTACACTATATGCAGTGTATAGTACTATATACAGTATTATAATTACCTTATATATACCTTATAATCTTTATTTAATTTTTTAAAATATTAACTATGTAGTAAATAAAATCTTATTTTTGATTGATAGTTTTTTGGTGTTTGATGTGACAGCTGCAGAGCTGGATTTGCATTTTTGGGGGCCCTAGGGCAAGCAAGGCTTTGGGGCCCCTAAAAATAATAATAATCTCTGAAATATCTTATAAGGAAAAAAACTTGAAATCAGCTACATCTAATTTTAAAGGCTCCTTATAATTTATAAGTAACCTTTAAAATTTTACTTTCTATCTCATAATAAAATCAGCTATGTCTAATTTTAAAAGCTCCTTATAACTTATAAGGAACCTTTAAAATTTTACTTTCTATCTAGTTAATTCAAATCAGCTACGTCTAATTTTAAAGGATCCTTATAACTTATAAGAACCCTTTAAAATTTTACTTTCTATCTAGCACTAATAAAAACCCATTTTTTCTTATTAAAAGTTTATAAAAGTTGAAAATAGATTGATAGTTTTAGGGCCTCTAGAATGGCAGGATAACTTTAATAAAAACCCATTTTTTCTTATTAAAAGTTTATAAAAGTTGAAAATAGATTTATAGTTTTAGGGCCTCTAGAATGGCAGTGCCCTAGGACGAGGCCTACTCGGCCTGTAAGTAAATCCGGCACTGGACAGCTGACACATTGTCTTTCTGAACTGCATTGAAAAACTGTATCAGCCTTGTCTATGTCGCTTTTTGACTCAAATCTTCTAAAATTTCAGTGTAAGAAGTAAATGCGCAGGAAATTAGGCACCTAAATTTGAGGCTGCATTCAAGCATAGGGGCACATTCTTTTCTGGGACCTGTGGACAATATGAACAGATTTTTGGCCTACCTGTGGTCTGTGAAGTGAGCAGGGATTGGTAATCAGAAATTTTCTGGCAAACCGATTCAGAGACTACATTTGGTAACAAATAACTTCCTTTATTAGAGAGAGAAAGTTTACATTGGTAACAGTATTTTCGCCGTTCAGCAGGAGTCCGCAAATAAGCGCGAATATCGATTTTGTAGTTACAAATAAATTTTTGCGAATAGCCAAATACGCGAATAATGAGAATTGACTGTAGCAACATATTATTTTGTCTAAATATTATCCAATTTCAATGAACTTCAGATATATTATTAAAACATAATATAGAAGAAAGCTTATTCAGAACATATAAAATCAGAATTGTGAGAGGATTGTGTGTGTCAGTTTCAGTTTTTAGTAGATTATATGGTGTGATATTAATAGTTTTAATACTTTAAGAAATTGTTTTTTATCAATGAAATTTTATTGAGTACTGTATTATAAATTTTCTAATTCTTAGATATTTTAAATCATCTGTTTCTAAACTTCATATAGCAATGTTCTTGAAATTTCATATTGTATATCATTTATAGAAACCTTTTTAAAAAAAAATCTGTCATTTTCAGTTTTTAGTAGATTATATGGTGTGATATTAATAGTTTTAATACTTTAAGAAATGTTTTTTATCAAATGAAATTTTATTGATTACTGTATTATAAATTTTCAAATTCTTAGATATTTTAAATCATCTGTTTCTAAACTTCATATAGAAATGTTCTTGAAATTTCATATTGTATATCACTTATAGAAACCTTTTTTAAAAAAAAATCTGCAACTGCTTTTCATGAAATCTAGATAAATATTTATTAAAATGTACAAAACTAATTATATTACATTTATATGGAAACTGATTTTGAAAACATCACTAGTTTTATTATTTTTTGTTCTATCTGATAGAATATCCTAACCCCAAGGGCAATGCACACCACACTTTAAAAAACATTGCTCTACATTGAAAAATTTTAATGTAGAGTTAAAAACACAATTGCAAAATGTAATTGAAATGAACTTGAAATGAAATTAACTTCTTTTTGTTCATTACACTATTTTTATGTTGTATAATATTAAAATTGATTATTTATTGTATAAAATTAGATTAAAAAATAACTTATTTCAGATATTGCAAAACTGTGATGAACTTTTTGAAAAAGATGAACTATCAGCTGTTGCAGATGTTGGGTGGCCTGATTGCTTCAATTCTGGTGTTTTTGTATATAAACCTTCTGAAGATACTTATAGAAATTTAGTTCAACTTGCAAATGAAAAAGGAAGTTTTGATGGTAATTTTTATAAAAATTGTATACTTTACTAGGAAATTCTTAATTTAAAATGTGCATTAAAATTATGGACAAATTTTTATATCATATAGAAATTAACAAATTTATAAGCTATACAGTTTAATGTGAAAAGTTTGAGAACTTTTCAGAAAATGGTTTTGATAAACTTTGTAGAAAATGCATGTTCATAATAGTAATGATTTGGTGACATAATTTATTTAATGCCTTTACTTTTAAAATATTGACTGATCATATACTTGGAACTCTATTAATGAAGCATTTTATTTTAAGTGAATTATAATTCCTTTTAGCAGAATTTCTATATGTATTTGAAGATATGGAATAAAGTATAATGAAATCTATTTGAAGTTTGATTTGTAACCATAATGCTGCTTTATTACCTGATGTTTTATCTCATAACAGACATAGTTTATTTTCATAACTATCTGTCTTTGTTAAATAAGTTAACAAAGTGTGAAACTTGAATTTAATGTTTTAATATTGTAAAACTTCAACTTAAGATTATTAGAGGATTATAGAATTAATAGATGTTCTGTTAATAGAATATCTATTATTAATAAATATTCATCTATTAATAGTGAATGAACACTCACTATTAATAGATTATTAATAGTGAATGCTCATTAAATCAATTATTTCACACTCATCATTGAACACAGATTATCCAAGAAACTCACAATTCATATAAAATTTAAGGGGCTTAAATTCAACAAATGAAGATTATTAATTGATGTCAGTTGTTTTCACTCTAAGTAAGATAGATTACATTTGTGATATTACTAGCTGCCATATTTTATCAAGAACAAAACATTTATGGATTATGAATTTTATAGATATCAAGTCATTCAGATGATTTATTTCTGGATGAATTCAAAAATTATGTATTTTTTTTTGTCAATGTCTATTAGGCCTCTAAAGCTTTTACCCTCTAAATAGCTTAAGAATTTTTTTTTCTTATAGTTAAATTTTAGTCTTTATCAGCAATTTGTGTATATAGTTTTGAATGAATCAAAATTATTAAATTGAGGTTTTATTGTTTGCTTCATTAAAAATTTTACTGTTATATTTATTTGAACATATTCTACTGAATTGTCATATCAGTTGCTTTTTTCAGTCAGTAATCTTGATGTTTATATTATCCATCATCTATTTTGTTGACCTAAATATTTGATAAATAAATAAGAGGGATATTTACAGGACTTGTCACTTGCATGACATTTCTTTATAAACTCCTAAAGCTGATTGATTCAATCATAAAGATTGAATCAATTGGCTTTTAGGAGTTGCTATGCCTTGTTGAGTTATCATAATTGTTGATCTTGAGCTTATGGAGAACAATAAATGGCCTGTGACAATGTGTATAACTGAACAGCTTGTAAAACTGATGAGATAAAGAACAAAGAAAAATGTAATACATGACTTAAAAACAAAATTACAAACTACTAAAATGAAACTAAGGCTGAGGTGTATTAAATTTTTTGAATACTGTTATTTTCCTATATAAGGCAAAAAATACTTCTCTAGCTATAATCTACTTCTCAGCTATAACTGACTGTGTCTTACAGAACAGTCAGTTATAGCTGATAAGCAAATTGTTAGCCAAAAGCAGATACTTAGAAGCCAAAATAGCTGTATCTTAATCAGATTTAGATGCAATTAACTAGATTAGAATCTCTCTACTCAAATTAGTGAAAGTTAATTTTTCCCCAAGACAATATTAGTTCTAAAAAGATTTCCTTTATATATTAAGTTTTATCTAGAAATAATAATCATTGATATTGGGTAACATAAAGTATTGGATTAATTTGAGATTGTTCTATACAAAATATAAAAACCATTTTAAAATTTTTTGGAAATTTTAAACTTTTAGATTTTAAGATAAAGCTATAATTAATTTATTTATTGAAGGTAATGTGTAACAAAACTTATATATTTCATAATTTAAAGGTAACATTTTAATTCTAGGTATTTTTTCTTTTCAGAATTTTATAAATTGAAGAATTTATAAAAATTATTATACAATCAGTGATGCATTTATCAGTAGGTACACAAAATATGCACATAGGTTTCCAAAAATCAATAATTTTTTATATCAAATTAAATATATAATTCATTTTCTATTTTTGTATTTTTGATTTTATCTAAAAAATATTGAATGTGTGATAATTTTGGAATAACAATGGAGTTGGAATTCAAATTTTCATTAACATCTTTTAAATGGAATGTATCTAAATTTTTTCATATTTTCTTATATATTTCTGTTGTAAATTACAGAAATATATACATAAATGTAGGAAAAAAATTGTTTAGTAAATAGTAGCTTAAATGTATATATATTTTTAATGTGTATATGATCACGTGTGTATAACAGTATATAAGTACTATTTTTAATTTTCTTATTTAATTTTTGAACATTGGGAGCCCTGAAATCTCTTAGCATCTAGCAGCTTCAAGAGAGAGAAATGTATCACTGTATACAATATAAAATTTTATTTGAAAATTAAAATTTACATATTTTATTAAACTAACTTTAATATCATAGCAAAAACAGAAGGAACCACTGTTCAGAATTAATCTATTGAGAAAGACTCGATCGAAAAATAAAGTTGATTAAATAGCATGAATACAAATATTGCAAGAAGAAAAAATTAATTCTCACTAAAACTAAAAATGATTTCAATATTTTAAAATAGAATATACTGTTTTAAAAAATTAATATAATAAACATATAATATCAACAATACAATTTTAAATGTATTCATTGAACACAAATAGTTGTAATTTACTGACTTTTAAAAGATCTCTCAGTATAAGAAGAAAGATAAAATGATGATGAATGTAATAAAAATACATCTGAAATGCATTTTTGAAAAATAGATGTGCAATTCTTGTAATTAATGTCTTGCATCATGAGCTGACAAAACAAAAACATCTTAAGTTGTCAATAAATATTGGCAGTTTGTATTCATGTATTGGTGATAATTAGTTTACTTACAGAAATAATCATGGCTCTGATTAATTTTGTAATTAGCTGAATATTTATTCAATCTGAAAAAATTAAGGAATTTGCAAAACATAATTTGAAAAATCTGTTGTTAGAATTAAAATGCATTTAAAAGCTTTTTGTAAAATTATAACTTCAAAATGTAATGCACAAAAGATAATGTAATTTTCTTTTATGCTTTATTTATATTTGATGATATTTTATAAATTTAAATTTCAATAATTTTTTATCTGTTGTTAGAATTAAAATGCATTTAAAAGCTTTTTGTAAAATTATAACTTCAAAATAAGATAATGTAATTTTCTTTTGTGCTTTATTTTTATTTGATGATATTTTATAAATTTAAATTTCAATAATTTATTTTTTATATTATTAGGTGGTGATCAAGGACTTTTAAATACGTATTTTTCTAATTGGGCAACCAAAGATATTCATTGTCATTTATCTTTTATTTATAATATGAATGCTAATTCAATGTATACTTATATGCCTGCCTATAAACAGTAAGTTAAAATTGTTTAGTATTCAAATATTTTAAATATGACTGGTTTAAATTAAAATAACTTCTTTTTAATAGATTTGGTAAAAATGTGAAGATAGTACATTTTTTAGGTAGTGTCAAACCATGGATGCATAATTATGAAGAAATGAAAAAGATTAATTTTGATCCTAAATTTGCAGCCATGCGAGAACATCTTGATAAATGGTGGGAAATATATATAACAGATATACAGCCATTAATTGAAAAGAAAAAGGAGGAAACAATTGAATATGTATGTAAAAGAATTTTTCTTTAATTTTTTTGTAAAATATATAATAGTCATAAATTGGGGACTTCCTGTATAACAATTGAATATGTATGTAAAAGAATTTTTCTTTAATTTTTTTGTAAAATATATAATATACAGGAAGTCCCCAATTTATGACTATCTGTATTTACAACAGTGATTATTTATGGTGAAAATCCATACTTTTGATGGCTACCACCAATGATTTTAGAAATAATAGTGGCCATCTAACCAAATAATCTAATATCAGTAAGATGGAAGCATGCTTTGCATCCATCCTATAATATTCATGTTTAATTTTGGTTCTATACATCTATATTTTTTAGGAGGATCCAAGCCCAGCCCATTCAATCCCATCCTTAATCTGACTGCTAATTCCTTATTTATGGGTATGGATGGCCTATAGTGAATATTGAAATACCTATTGCTTATCAGTTAGTATCCAATAAAAAGAAAAGTGGCATATAATTCAGTAGAAAAAAAGATTGCCACACTAGACATTTTATAGATGCTTTTATTTTAATTCAAGAATGTTTCCTGAAATGTTTAATGAAATCATATACAGTGAAACCCCATTTTTGATGGCTACCACCAATGATTTTAGAAATAATAGTGGCCATCTAACCAAATAATCTAGTATCAGTAAGATGGAAGCATGCTTTGCATCCACCCTATAATATTCATGTTTAATTTTGGTTCTATACATCCATATTTTTTAGGAGGATCCAAGCCCAGCCCATTCAATCCCATCCTTAATCTGACTGCTAATTCCTTATTTATGGGTATGGATGGTCTATAGTGAATATTGAAATACCTATTGCTTATCAGTTAGTATCCAATAAAAAGAAAAGTGGCATATAATTCAGTAGAAAAAAAAGATTGCCACACTAGACTTTTTATAGATGCTTTTATTTTAATTCAAGAATGTTTCCTGAAATGTTTAATGAAATCATATATAAAGTAATTATTATTCAGATCCAATTCCAGGCTCAGAGGAGCAAAGATTAAATTTTTGGATCCCATGCCTCCCAAAAATTTTCTTGATGAATCCAGCTGGGCGTTCGACTTTTCGGGCCGGTCCCCGAAAAGTTTCAAAATCGGGGTTTCACTGTATAAAGTAATTATTATTCAGATCCAATTCCAGGCTCAGAGGAGCACAAGATTAAATTTTTGGATCCCATACCTCCCAAAAATTTTCTTGATGAATCCAGCTGGATAGTGTTCTCCATACTATTAAAGCTCTTCTGACTCTACCACAGATGTGGAAAATTTATATTGATAATTTGGCCTGTAATGGACTCCATTATGTAGTAATTGGAAAATGGCATTAAAGTATAATTGCTTATTTTTGCTACAGGACATTAAAATATAACATATATTACTATATAATGGAAAAAATTATTTAAATAGCCAATTAAAAAAATGCACATACATATATACATGCATGTGCATGTGTGTAATAGTGCATAAATACTATTATTCATAAAATATAAATATATATATATATGTTATAAATATGAATAGTAATTAAAAAAATGCACATACATATATACATGCATGTGCATGTGTGTAATAGTGTATAAATACTATTATTCATAAAATATAAATATATATATATATATGTTATAAATATATTCAAGGGGCTTTTGATTCTACTTCTTTTGAGCAAATTACCCTTGCTGCTTTCAGACATGGAGTCGGTTCAACGATTATTCGTTGGATTGGCTCCATGCTGAGGCATAGGGTTATTTTTAGTAGACTCTATGAGGAGGAAGTTATGATTCTCACTGACAGGGGCTGTCTGCAGAGGGGTTGTTGTCTCCCCTTCTTTGGAGCCTTGTAGTGAATGAGTTATTGGCTTTACTCAATGGGAAGGTTTTCTTCACTGTTGGATATGCTGATGACATAGCCATCATTGTGACAAGTTCGGAGTTTCACTCCCGAACCTGCCCAAGGTTTGACGCTGTTCCCCCTCACTATCTGTACGTTTAGACGTAAAGAACTTTAAATGTAAGTTAAATTCTCGTTTATCAACCCAACTCAGGACAGCGTCCAGCATATCAAAACCACTTGCCATAGCAAACTTTTTTTTTATTAGTACTTAATATTTTACAACTTCTCAACATATTAAAAGAATTTAACAATATTCTCTCTCTCTCTACAAAAAAATAAATACTTATAATTACCAATTACAAACAAGAATAATTCTTGAATAGCAGTATTTATTGTTGTGGTCTCACAGTTATAGTCTCCAAAACTACACATAAGTACCATCCACCAATCAGTCGGTAGGTCATTTGTTCAGATGACAATACTGTTGCGGTCTCACAGTTATAGTCTCCAAAACTACACATTATAAGTACCATCCACCAATCAATCGGTAGGTCATTTGTTCGGATGATAAAATCTTCGCCGCAGACATCCACAGAGAGAGAGAGAGAGAGAGCGCATCCACGCCCTCCCACGGTAATCTTCTTAAAGTCCAGTTTATTAGCATATAAACACAAAAGTTGCAAAAAGTTCAATAATTTAATCCAAACGTAGCGTCTATCGACGTTTTTAATATTCAAACGTATTAATAATGCCTGAAACAAAGTCCACAACATTTTTACAAAAAGGAAATTGAAAACACTAGTAAACGTTACACAATCGGGAACAAAATGGCGGCCGCTCCACATCACCTCCTCTCCAAGTAAATTCACTTTCAATTTCCTCAATACCTCACAATTGTAGTGGGGAAGTTTCCTAGAACTGTTTCTGAGGTTTTTCAGACAGCTCTTAATTCAGTTTCTTACTGGTGTAATAGGGTTGTATTGTCTGTCAATCCGAGTACAAACAAAGAAATAATGCATATTTACAGGGTGGTCCAAAGTTCGCCCTATTGACTGTGCTTTAATCGTTGTTTTAATTTTGAGATAGACTTGTAGATGGTTTTAATTATTCAGGTCTCGATTGAATAAAAAAAGCAAGCATCCGACAGACGTTTTATTCAATTTAAATATACAGGATGAAGATTAGCAATATTCAGGCTTTTTATTCTGATATATTTTACATAACATTTACTTTAAAGTACATTAAAAGGAAAAGTCTGACGAAAGATGCTTATTTTTACTATCAATCTAAATGGGCCAGATGATCAAATAAAACAGGAAATTTGATTTTGGCTAGCCAAACACAAAACTTAAGATTCTGTTCTTAATAACTCACATGAGCCAGATGATCAAATAAAACAGGAAATTTGATTTTGGCTAGCCAAACACAAAACTTGTGAGTTATTAAGAACAGAATCTTGTCGTCTTTGTCTTACCTTCTGGACTCTTGCTCTCCCTTCACCTATAGCTTTTTGTTTGTCCTTAAATTTGTTATCCACTCATTTAACACATCATGGTAACAATTGCGAAAGGAAAAACTTAAATATTATGTTTGTAAATTAGTGCTTGCATGGTAGATTTTTGTATGTAACTCAAGCTGCTGTTATGTGGCAGTCAGAAAATCACTATAGATACTATATCTTGTAATATTTCTAACTGGACCAATTAGAAGTTTCTTATTTCAGTAGTTTGAATAAAAAGTTCTTATTCATAAAGATGATAGAAATTACATTCGAAAAAAATGTCTTGTAATATTTCTAACTGGACCAATTAGAAGTTTCTTATTTCAGTAGTTTGAATAAAAGTTCTTATTCATAAAGATAGCATTTTTTTCGAATGTAATTTCTACTATTTTAAAATATTGCCATAATATGTTAAGTAACTGTGTAGTTTTGTATTATACAGTATTTGTTGTTAGAACATTCTGCTTTCATAATTTTAAAACAAAATGCTATAAAGTGGGTAAAGACGCCGCAGTGGGTAAAGATGCCGCATATATCTGTGAAAGCAAGCACGGTAGGCAAATGCTACCAGATGGCATTTATGCAGAACAACATGGCGATTAGTGGTCAAGTAATGTGATCCGAGTTCACACAAGCAGTGTTCATCTGTTCAGCATTGTTCTTGAATCAGGTGAGTTTCATTGTTCTGTAATTGTTTAGGTTATGTAGAATAATTTGAATGGCAGAAATACGTGATTACTGACGATTACTTAAGAGTTTCAATTTGTTAGCCATTACGAATAGAATTTCTCTGCTACAGAGACATTGTTAATGTGACGGCATGTGTGAAATATTTTATAAAAACAAATAAAACAAGAAACTGCAATACTAAAGACGAAAACAGTAGCAGTGCGATTAACGCCGCTACTGTTTGTTTCCACGCCCACAACTATAAATAGTAACAGTGATGTCGTCACATTTGAATGCGCGCTAAATTTAAAAGATAAATGGTTTCTGTAGGACTCCACTGATTTTTTACAGAGAAACTAAAAAGTCAATGAAAAATCGAATTAATGCATAATAAAGGAATGAAAAAGTTAGAAAGGTACTGAATTTTTGAGAATTTTTGCATGATTTTGAAAATGTTTATAAAGCGGAATAGATGGCGCAGAGTCTCACAGACACCACTTACACAGCGATGCATTAATCTATATTTTACAGAATAATTTATTTTTTTACTTTCCATAAAACTAATATATATTATTGTGTATTTCAATTGTAATTAATTAAAAAAATCTCAATATCAAACAGTCAATTAAATTTTTTATTAATAGTAAACTTAATGGAACTTTTATTCTTTGGCACTCCTTATTTCTCTCCAGTATTTGTGAAAAATTTGACTGCGGGTAAATAGTGTAAAACAGGGGTGTTAAAATGCTCATTGACCCCTAAATAGATCAGGTGTGTTTAGCTATTCCTTGGTCATCAAGAATTTTAATTAGAATCTTGTTATAAATCTATGTACAAACAATAGTTGAACTTGTACGACAATACAGATTTAAATCCATACTTTATCACTAGTTAAGATTTTCTTTTAATTCCTCCCTTATAAAAGTTTTCCTTTTAATTTTTCCCTTATAAAAGATATTTAATATTTCATTTAATAATGTTGAAATGCTTTCTCTAATAATATCAGTCTGTTGAAAATCTTTTATTATTTTATAATAGGATTGATAATATTAAATTTATATTATTATAATTTCAAACAATAATCGATATATTATAGTTTATTTCTGGAAGAAAATAATCCAATAATTATCTAAGCCAGCAGTCACCAAAACTTTTTTAATTGCATAATCCTTTATCAGTACAGAAAAATAGCACTCACCTCCCATACAACAGACACAATACAGAAATTAAAAAGCCAAAAAATGACTCTAGGAGAATAACATTATGGCTAATAAAACTCGGAAAAATGATACCATAACAAATCTAAAATCAGTTGAATTGGATTCAGGCAAGTTAGAATCAAACAACTTAACATTCGGGCAACTGGGAATCGGGCAAATGAGATTCAAGCAAAAGCAAGTATCAGGCAAATAAGATTCGGGCAGATAGGAATTTGAGCAAGCGAGTTCGGGCAAATGAGATTTGAGCAAGCGGGTTCGGGCAAATGAGATTCGAGCAATTGGAAATCAGGCAAATAGCATTTGAGCAACTGGGAATCGGGCAAACGGGTTCAGGAAATTGAGAATCGAGCAAATGGGAATCAGGCAAATGGGATTCGAGCAACTGGGGATCGGGCAAGCGTGGCCTAACCTAAAAACCAGGTGTGAACTGTCATCGTGTAAAACTGTTTGAACTTGTGAACATTTAGTGTTTACTGTCGAAGTATGGATTATGGCAAGATAGATTAGTAATCAAAACAAAAGATCTCTATCACGGGTCTGTGTGGGGCAGAGCCAGCTCAAGGCACCATGCAAGTGATGCACAGCATTAGGGCACCTTACAAGATTATTTAGCCACTATTGTCTTTAAAAAAATATAGGGGGGTTGCTATAAAAGAACTTTGCAGCTGGGCACCGACTACTCTAGGGCCGGGAAGATACTCTGTGTGCAGGGAAGGAAGATCTTGACAGAACTCACTCTCAAATTATAATATTGTAACATTTAGGCTTTGGAATATATAATCACTTCAATCATATATTTTTGTTATTTGCTTTATTTTATATTATGTTCGGCTTAATAAATATTTATTATTGTTAAAATTACGTATCCGAGTGAATATCCAAAGTCCTAGACCTCTAGCATCCTTACTCACGTGCCAAATGCGATAAAACAGCTAAATTCTGATGTTATATGGCTATAATCCTGACATTAAGACATGTTATTAAATAAACCCCCCACAGTCCTCACACTGTTAGACAACGAAACTGAACAGTTTTTATAAAACATTTTTGTAATATACAAAAGCTGTAATGAAAGGTTAATTGTCTTTCAAAGGCAGCCAGATAGCTGAGTGATAACATATTGGCGTGCCACACTGGAGGACCTATGTCCGGCATCTGCTGAAAAGTTTTTTCAAGGTTCTGAGGTTTTGGGCCCAGCCCGGTGATCCCCGTCCTTCACCATCTGGCTCCCCCCTCCATGGATGTGGGTGCAGCCCATACTTAGAACTGGCCCTGCTCCTTAGTAATCTCACTGATTGGAAAGGGATGTAAAAATGCAAAAAAAAAATTGCCTTTCAAAAATCTGAGTCAACAATGTTAAGGTATAATTATCTTGTAAAATTTGTAATGAGGATTGAAGGTTTCATTCATACTGGACTTTTTCTTTTATTTCAAAACATTTACTATGAAATGAAATAAGAACTACATATTGTGATCAGCCATTCTTAAAAAGAAAATGCACCTATGATTATTTTGTTTCTTTTTATATGCTCCATAATTAATTGATTCACTTTATTATTTTTTTATTGTTGTTGTTATTGTAGTACTTCTTTTATTGCTGATGCTCTTGCCCCTGTCGCAATCACAGGAAGTAAAATGCAATGAAAATGATAAACAAACAGAGAGAGAGAGCAAAAGTAAAAACAAAAAGCATTGCAATACTTGCCATAACTGGAATTCAAACCCAGATTTTTAAATTAGAAGCTGGACATGCTAGCATCTTTACTATCCAGACTAATTCAATAGAGAAAGGCAGTATACCATGTGGAAGCTGTGGAGAGCAGATTTTGTAATATGATAGCGAGAAAGAAGGCAATGACACAATGCAATGCATATTGGTAACACAATGTATTGTGAGGCTTTGCATACTCAATGGTGATTGGCTAGCTTTAAAGGGTCATAACTCAACAATGGTGCCATTTAGAATATGTTCATTAGACATTTTCTATTTGTTTCGATGCCCCCTAGCAGTACACAAAATTTTATGATGACATTTTCCTTCACCCTGTATATAACTTTATATAAATAATTACCATATTTCATGAGAGCATTTTTCTACATGGTATTCAATGGTGTACATCAATGAAAACTGCATAGGGGCAATTAGAAGCCAGATGAAAAGTAGACCTGCACATTACAAGGTAGAAAGTAAGATTGTGTTGTTTTTTCTTTTATAGATTTGTATAGCTCCAGTTAACTTTGTCTCTTCTGTTTAGATATTTTAATAATTCTACCTTAGTCTGAATTGACAATCAAGTTAGTTTGATAAAACTGCTTTGCAAGGGCTGTGAATAAGTCACCATAAATCACCAAATATCTTTATCATATGCCATCACAAACTTATGTGATGGCATATGATAAAGATTACAATGTCTTACAGGACAACAGCAAAATTATTACAGACATTCATAAGTTTTCTATAAAATTGACAACTACTTTGTCAATTTTTTAGAAAACAATATAAAGTCATTCTCGACTTACAACCATTCATACTTATGATGATGTTATCAGTAAATTCTGTGAGTGACCAATGCTATTCATATGCATATCAGTCTATGCATAATTAAAAATACAAGCATATTTAGTAGGAAGTTTATTATGAAAATAACTGGGATAACATTTACAACTTAAGAAAACAATCAGTTCCAAAAAGCAAACAAATACAACATATAAAATGGAACATAGATAGTTCAGTTCCATATTCTAAAAATTTAAATACAAAATCAACAAATATAATTACATGAAACATATGGATATAAATATAACAACAACACACACATTAAAGATTTGATATTTTACTAGGAATAAAGCTTAAATATAAGAAAATTTAGGAACAATTTAATAACATGGTAGTGGTTATAATTTTACATAAATATTACTAATAAAGATAAAATATTATGTTATAAAACTATTAATTTTTTATGTTCTATACTCCAAATCCATGAAATAGATAAGCTTTTTCAAGTATTTTCATTGATGACATGAAAATGTTCTTTTCTTTTGTAGATTTATATAGCTTCAGTTAACTTTACCTCTGCTGGTGTAGACACTTTTACAAAAAATAATTCTAGCTTATTACCAATTGACAACCAAGTTAGTTTGATAAAACTGCTTTGCTAGGGCTATATACAAGTCACCATTGGCTATATCACTTTGGTGTTCTATTAGTATGTTTTAATATCTGACATTTTTCATAGGTTTTCTCCTCCTCGATTTGTTTATCTAATATAGATATTGCATAAATATCAGATTGAATTTTATGAGCTTATTATCCTATTGCTATTTAAATATCTGCATAACATCTATTAATCTGTTGAAAATACACAAAATATCGACCAACTGTGAATTCAGATTGTAATATAAGCTTAAATATCCCAATTAAATATGATCCTGCATTAAATAAAATTACCAAAATAATAAGTCAGAACTTAACAAAAAATATACTATAAACACAAACCATATATCAATCATTAAGATATGAATAATAAATCTCATTAAATGCAATCTGGTATTTATGCAATGCGTATATTAGATCAACAAGCAAATGAAGGAGAATACATAGGAAAGTCAGACATTAAAACAAAAACTAATAAAACACTAGTGTGATATAACCAATGGTGACTTATGCACAGCCCTTGCAAAGCAGTTTTATCAAACTAACTTGATTGTCTCTTCTGTTTAGATATTTTAATAATTCTACCTTAATCTGAATTGACAAAGTTAACTGGAGCTATACAAATCTATAAAAGAAAAAACATGCATATCATTAATGAAAATGCTCCAGTAAACTTATCTATGCCATGGATTTGGAGTATAGAATATAAAAAATAATAGTTAACAAAACGTTATCATTAAAAATATTTAATGATAATATTTTGTTAACTATTATTTTTTAAGATATTATTATTTTAAATATTATTATTATAAAAAATAATAAACAACATAATATTTTATCTTTATTAGTAATATTTATGTAAATTATAACCACTACTATGTTATAAAACCGTTTCCTTGTTTAAAAACTTTCTTATATTTCTGTATGCCTGAGGTAAAGGGCATCATGTCACAAAAGTGAAATTTACAAGAGAGCAGTTTAAAGGTTTTTTGTGATTCTTTATTTCCACCTTGCTCTTTTATGAATATATTTTAATAAAGCCGTGTACATTTATTTTTTTTTTACTATTGACTTTTAAATTATTATATGTTTTAACCTGGCACCTGGCGCATACCGTCCGTAATTATTTTCGATCACATGTTATCAATTTGATACATTAATTTGCATAAATTATTAGTTATAGGATTAAAAGAAATATTTTATCAAAATCCTTCAAATGTTTTCTCCTAACTGCAAAAATTCCTGTTTTTCTATCGTTTTTGTGTTTTTTTTCAATAATTATTATGTAATCTGATCTCATTTGATTAAAAAACAGAGTATCATATACTTCAATTCGCCAAAATTTGTTTATAAATTTAACAATGGATGCATTGACTGCTGCTTAAGTTAAATTACCCTTGTACTTAAATGACTAGGAATGACATTTGTCTGTCAGAGTGGGGAGAAAGGAGGGGAATGACATATTGTGCCAGCCTTGAAAAACACAAGAATCCTATCATTGTAAAACTGGTAATAGTTTTATGGAAAAAATATCATACTTATTTAAACATAAGGTAGAATTTTTTATTTTTTTTCAATTCAATGATATGTTTATGAAGTTGTTTTGCAATATATTTATCTAACTTCTTTTTTTTTTTTAATTTTTTTGTATTGTTTTATAATTTGTAAACAAAATGGATATCCTATTATAAAGCTATTTTGCTTTTCCATAATTGTATTATTTAAATATTCTATCTTCTCTTCGTTAGTAAAGGTTATAAGATATACTATGAATGCCAAATTTTTCTGTTGATATCAGTTTAGTGACTGGGCGCTTTCATCATTTCCGATTACAGTGGTACCTTGGTTAACGACGGCCTCGGATAACGACATACTTGATTAACGACGAGTGGCTGAATGAAAAAAATCGCCTTGGTTAACGACGCAGGCTTTGGTTAATGACTCCTGATTATGTGAACATCTGACAAAATAGAGCTCTGTAAAACCACTAGTCATCACATCACGTGAGTCGTTATTTATTTGTATTTATTAATCGTTATTTTTTTT